>CAUYPK010140633.1:0-42325 GCA_963574355.1 Loris lydekkerianus | reverse complement strand
TAGCCTTCATGGCATTTTCTTACTTATTGTATGTAGACATTTGTATTCTGCCTTTAGTATGCTTCGCCTGTACCCATTCTAAGATGCACTGCAGGTGTGGCCCCACCCATTACCCTCCCTCCGCCCATTTTCTTATGAAGAGACCTTTTGTGAAATGTCCTTCTATTAAATAACATTTTTGTCCTTCCCAGAAAACTCCAGTTTACTTCTTACTAAAATAGAGGAGTATGATTCCAGATCCGCTTACAGTGAGCAATTTAATCACATTAATCTAACATGGTATCATTGATATCTCCCACCAGGACATTGAAGTCTTCTAAAGGCACATATTTAATTCTACGAGTGCAAACATCTGTAAGTTCAATGACCAATTGTAACCTGCTTATTCGCCCTTTCTTACTTTTTAAAAGAATCTTTGTTATAATATCATCATTCTATTCCTTCAGGATTAGCTGAAGTATGTCTGTTCTTTTTCTCATCTCTAAATCTCATCACTTATACATTTCCTTACCTAGAAATTTCAAGATGACATTAAAGTGATTTTTATTTCCAAGGAGGCTCTGTCTTTGTATTTTGATGATGAAATATAAAGTGAGAGCAAAAGGAAAAACCAGAAAAGAACACAGGAGCAATTAATTTACTGTTGAAAGTGATGCCTATGTATAAATTGACTTTCGCATCGTACTTGTAATTGACTGAAGATAGTATCTTTTGGAAAATCAGGGAAAAGAACTATTAATCTGGCATTGACCGAAAGCTCAGTTTTACTTAAAAAAACATGCTTCTGCTTGCCTGTAGGGAGTTACCTGTGTCCTTTCTCTCTCCCTCAACAACCCTTTCGGGAGACTATGCTTTAATTTATGTTGCTGATTTGCCAGTCTGAGCTAACTGAGGAAGGGCTGAGATAGTAAATCAAAATAATATCAGAGTCACTTCAAACAATGTTTTTGAAATTCAAGTTCAGAACAAGTAGTTCAGACTTCACAAATACTTTTGGCTTTACACTTGCTTCCCTTCTCAACTAGGTTTTCAGTGACATTGTGCAAGGCACTAAAAGGGCAATTCTATTTCCATACGTTACCTTGACCTGGCAGAGCTGAAGAATCAAGAGAGTAAGAAAGAAAAGAGGGAGGAACGTGAGAGGAAGGGAAGGCAGGAAAGAAGAAGGGAAAGAAAAAAAGAAAGAAAAGGAAGTAAAAACCAAGAAGGTTTGTTTTGAGCCTAGAAACTAAATAAGCATGAGATAAAAATCAGAGGGGAAGAGAGTGTCATTGAAATGAAGTGACTTGTTTTTATCACAAGGTTATTTTCAGTTAATTCCATTCTAATTCTTATCTTTATTCATCCTATGGGTTATAGATAATGCATGACCATATTAAAATTCTCTTCTTGGTCTGAATCTCCTATCTCTGGTAGACAAGCTGGGTCCTGGACAGCTTGATTGTATGTGTGCTGATTTTCAAAAGACAACAACATGAGACTATTAAAATTGGAATTTCCCAATTACTTTAGACAAGGTTCTACATACTGCACTGATATTACACAGCAATTTTAGAGAAGAACAGTAATTGCATTAAATGATTTAGAATGAATAGTAGTGGCAGAAGAATAAGACATCTGGATTGTTTTTAAGAAAGGTCTTGGTGAAGTATAATACATGTAGAAAAGTGCAAAAGTCTTAACTTCTCAGGTTGATGAATTTGCACAAAGTGAACACACCCCTCTAATCATCAACCAGAGTAAGAATAGAACATTAAACACGACCCAAGAGGTATCTATGGTTTGCCCATTCACAATCCTCTGAAGAGCTATCAGTTGTGATTTCTATCACCATAGTTTGATTTAGCCAGTGTTTAAAATTTATATAGAGTTACACAGTGTGTATAATTATATGGCTTTTTTTACTAAATGGCATGCTTGTGGTGATTGAGTCATGTCATTGCATGTAGCAGCACCTTGTTAGTTCTCATTGCTATGTAGTAATACCCTAGTGTAAGTATCAGTAATGGATTATATTCCCCTGGATACTCATGCTTTTAAAAATAGAGTTATGTTCATCATTTTTTTTTGCTATCCATACACAGGCCCTTCTGTTGACCATATACTTTGGAATCACAAAGTGTATGTTATACACATTGGTAGATCCTGCTAAATGCTTGCTCATTAGCTATACTAATTTTCACACCCATCAGTAGTGTAGTTGCCCTCCACCTTTACAATAGCTTGATATTATCAGTTTTTGTTGTTTTAGTCAATTTGGTTACAGTGTAGAGGTCCAATGATTTTAATTAGAATTTCTTTGACGATTAATGGATACTTTTCATACGTCTATTAGTTGTGCTTATTTGAGAAGTACTTGTTAAAAGTCTTAGCTCATTTTTCTGCATTGATATATAGCATTTCTTTATGTATTCTCAATATAAGTCTCAGATATATATCTATATATACACACATATATACATATATATGCAGTTTCAGTGTCTTCTCCATCTTCATAACTTCACTTGCTACTCTCTTAATCACGTGTTTTAGCCTGACATACCACTCTCTTAATCATGTGTTTTAATGAACATTAGTTTTAAGTTGAATATGTCTAGTTTACAAACCGTTTTCTTCTGATTGGTGCTTTCTGAGTCCTTTTTTAAAAAAAAACAAAAAAACATTCCCTCCCAAATTGCTACTTTACCTTTCAGGGACTCTATGGTTTTGCTTTTACAGTTAAATCTGTAAACTATCTTAATTGTGATTATATTAATTTTTCATCTATGAATATGCATTTCACCTGGCATCATGTTTTGAAAATATAATCCTTTCCCTTGCTGTACCGCAGTGACACCTTTGTTATACCCAAGGAAACTATACATTTGTGAGGCTATTTCCAGATTCTCTATTCTGTTCCACTGTTCTATTTGTCTGTCATTAAAACCAACACCACATTGTCTTCATTGTGAACCCTTAGAATAAGTTCGGTGTCTGGGTATGTTAGGCCTTCAGCTTTGTTTTTCCTCAAGATAGCCTGTCATTGGAATTTATATTTTTTCTGTAAGTTTGATAATCTTCCCTCTGCACCTACCTGTTATAGCAACATGTAACAACAGGAAAACCTACTTGAATCTTGATAAGAATATTGATAACTATATAGATTCATTAGGAAAGACTAGGAAACTCTGAAAATATTGAATCTTCATGAATTAGGGTAGACACTAGGCAACCCACCACGCTGTGATTCTACATGTGCTGCTGTTCACACCTTTGCTATCATTGGTCACAGGCAATTTAGCAAGCTTTAATACATAGCATGTTGATTCTAGATATGATCAGTGTTTATACTGGCTCTTGCCACTCCAGCCACCTGATTACAAATGTGGCAGCCTCAATGTTTCAGCACTGTTAAGACGTGAGGTAGCTCTTACCTGGAAGGAGGCTACCCTCAGAAGTTAGAATCCATAAATGGAGTCTAATTCTTTACACTCTAAAATTCACTCTGAGAATACAAAAATTACTAACCTGGCCATCTCATGCCTGTGATCATAGCCCTTGGAGAAGCCAAGGCAGGAGGATCTTTTGCATTCAGGAGTTGGAGACCAGCCCAAGCAAGAGCAAGACCCTGTCTCTAAATGAAAAATAGACAAATTAGCCAGGTGTGGTGACAGGTGCCTGTAGTCCCAGCTACTGAAGAGGCTGAAGCAGGAGAATGCTTGAACCCAGGAGTTTGAGGTTGCTGTGAACTAAAAAGATGTCAAAACACTCTAGCCTGGGCAACAGAGTAAAACTCTGTCTCAAAAAATAATAATAATAATTAAAAAATAAAATATTACATCTCCAAACTACAAACATGAAACTTTATTTTATTCATATACTCCATAATTTCCCTTGATATTATTTATTTTTCTTGCAGAAGTTTTGATTCTCTTTCCTGGGTGTTTGAAAATTTCAGCTATCGTAAATGGCATATATTATATATTATTTTTAAATTTAAGTTTTCTAATTGGTTCATTTTTTCTCATATCTTACCATTGAAAATTTGGTGTACTATAAGCTACCCTAAGCTGAAAGAGCAACTGAGACTAACTTAGGTGGTAAGTAACTATCATATTAACCTTTGTAAATACAAGACTGTCAGGTTCATATATGGCTTTTGTGTTGTGAGTTGCTGTATTTTTTCTGAGTGGTTCCCATCGTTTCTAAATCTATCTGGTTACAGAATAAGAATAAGAAAAAAAATGGTACTCTAACAGTGATCAGAATGTGGGGAATGGAGAGAAATGGAGAGAAGACAACACAGAGAGACAAAGAATAGAAAGTTGTATGTTATATGGTCAAATTCATCTGTCTTGTAGCTTGATTGGTAAGCCCCATAAATAGTAACAGAAATCTTACTACTATTTTCTTCTTGGCTAACACACATGTATATAACACAACCAGTAAAATAAACTTCAGCCAAGGGAACAATCTTTCTTCAGGAAAATTCAAAAAAATAAATTCAATATGTGAATAAGATTTTCACATTTATATATATATATATATATACTTTTAATAAGAAAAGCAAATATTTCAGTTATAAAATTCTCATGTGATGGGAAACTAAGACCCAGGGAAATTAATGACCAATAGTTTGATGAAGAGCTAGATTCTAGAAATTTTAAATCTTGCTTTGGAACTCATTCTTCAAAACCATACTGATATTTTAATGCCTAGAAATGCCTCTTGGCATCCCAAAACATAAATGTAGTGACCTTAGCGTGTTTCTAAAATGCATTGAATTTCTACCTTTTTTTTTTTTTACATTGTAAGCATATGTTCACTTTGAATATCTCATCAATATTTTACATGAACACTCTTTGAATAGTTTCTTCCTCAGGTCCAGCATTATGATTTTTACTCTATCTCAGACAGAATTCTGCAAGACAATGAAACAGCAGCCCAACAACATGGAAGGCAGGATGTGACAATGGAGCATAACTAGCCGTGTAAGCAAAATGGCTAATTCCATCCAAAGCAATTTCTAAAATGACAAAAAAAAAAAAAAAAAAGGATCAAAACAAAATTAAACTAAAAAAAAAAAAAAAAGCACACCATAATTGACAACCACACAAGACTCCTGAAGCATTGAAACCTTAACTGAAAAGATAAGGGCTTGTTTCTGCCAACCCTAAATTTTGTTTTCCATCTCTTATTGCTTGCATTTCTTCAGTTTTTTTTTTTTTTCTGAAATCAAATTAATATCTATTGTCCCAGCAGCCTTGGGAAGGCTAGAATGAAAAGCAATATAATAAAAGGAGTAGAAATTGTCAAGCTCTGCGTCTAGAAATGTGATTATTTTTTAGTCTCTTCTCTAAACTCTGATAATTTTGTGACCTTAATAGGGTTACATCATTTCTCAGACCAGTCACTTGCTCATCTCTGCAATGAAAGTGCTGCGCTTGATGTTATCTAGTATCTTAGCCCAAAAGTTCCTATGACCTCTCAACTTAGTGGGGAGAGGGGAGAGAGGAATGATGACTCTAAAAGAACTTCTAATGGTTTGCCTCATTTGGCTTTATTTTCCCATTCCCAAAGACCTAAAATGAGGTATGAAGGTTGCATGTTGACCATAATTGGGGAGAAAAATATTGTGAATATAGTAGAAGCTCTGTAAAGTGACCACCCAAGTGACTGTAACAAACTGGTCAACTTATGGAAGTATTCACCAAGAGAAACTAGGTCTACCATGCTAATATGTGCATGTGGTACATTTCTAGTCTATGAAAATTATGTCAATTTAAGGAGGTGGTGAATGTAGTGGGATGGTCAACTGTGGAGGTTCTACTGTCTTTATATTGAATCATTTAAACTTTTATGAGAAATATTAAAATATCTATGACACAGTTTATGTCATAGAGGAAGTTTTACTCTCTATTCTGTACAGATACATAAGATTGGGAAAAACCCCATAAGTGCTAAAATTACAAAAGGATATAGATGCTATAGAAATTCAGGGATACACAAGACACACAAGAGGGTCACTAAAGACCATTTTGAGGGAGGGGCTTGGGAACGAACAGATATGGATAAGTAGATGTATAGAAGGAGGTGTCCATTTCAGAGAGTAACAGCATAATCTATTGAATACAAAAAAATTGGGGGTGGTGTCTCCCAAGAGTAAGATGCAAGCCATCTTGGCTCAGAAAAATGTTAAGAGAAAGTATTAGAGGAGCCAGGGAGTATTCATATATTATAGACATTGAGGATAAAGAAGCTTGACTTTGATAGTTCATGAGAAGCTGGCAAAGGGAAGGGACTGCAGGGCATAATTTAATCTTTTAAACAAATCAAACAAAGCCTAATTGAAAGACCTTATTAAACGACAGAAGAAGCTGGTGGCAAGGAGTCATGTTAGATATCTATTGCAATTGCCAGATAGGGATGAAGACCTAGATTTGGGGAAAACCCAGTATTGGGGGCGCTTCCTCACTAACTCTCCCTTATCCCTTCCTCTTTTCCCTTCCTGATACGCACAAGCCTCTGAGTGATGATGTGACATAGATAAAACTATATTTTCACTCATCAAGCCTAAGAAAGTATTCTAGACCTTTGTGGTGGTCTTTATTTGGGTAACTGAATTTTTGGCTTGCCTCATAGGGACCACTGGGAAAATTGTTCACTGGGTGACCATTTGTTTTCAAATGATTATGGAAATATGACCCAACCCCACCCTTAGTTCAAAAAGCAAACAAAATCCTTTTCATTACTTGGTTGGCTCCCTTCCCTTCTGATCTCAGCCAGCTTTTGTCCGGGGTCTCCTGTCTGCTCTATTCCCATGATGATATTCTTGTATATTTTGCTCCCTTGGAGCCAAAGCCATGCTCTTTGTGTGGTAAAAAGGAGTACGTCTCACCAAAGTCATGCTGGACTAGCCCAGTGACAATAATTCCAGTATCTATAAGAAAAATGTAATTTGACCACAAACACTCCCATGATGATTTGATCATAAGTCTTGCCAGAGAGGGATACACCATTTTCTTTTCTCTCCCCAGCACTCGGGCTGCTGTGAAGAAGCATCTGCTGTCTAATTCTTTTCTATATTAGGATAAAATGCTATTTGGCTTGCTGATTTCAGGCCCTGAGGAAAAGTGAAAAAAAAAAAAAAAAAGTTTCTCATAAAGTCTTCATTGCACAACCAGTTGGTCTGTGTCCTGGGAACCCCAGGCACTGACTTGCGGACTGAGCTGCAAGAGCAATAGCTCAGAGATAATCAGGTCAGAAGCTGAACAAGATGTGCTCGCTCTGGGGGTGCAGATGGTATCTATTTAGCTAGAATTCTTCCACTGTGGCTGCTTCAGCGCCCAGATCATTTTAGCTGGTTTCTTATCACATTTGGGAGGGCCAGCATACTTTTCCTAAAGACTAACCAGACACAGCATTTGATTTTTACAGCTCAAAGAAGGGATTGTAGAGCCAGCTGAAACAGAACAGGGTATAGGAATACAACTCTCATGCAAAGATAGATACGTTCTTGAGACTGGGTCTAAAGAGCACCAGAGGAAAAAAGTATCGGGTGGCATTTCCCTGTCAGTGCCTTCTGAGCCTCTGTCCTCTGCTTCTTGATGAAGACAAAGGCACACTGTTCACAGCAAGATTCCTGAGCCAGGTCAGGGCCAGGAGGCCAGGGAGGTGGGGTTCCAGAGGGAGCAGCATCACCTGTTGAATGTGGTTGGCTTGGCTCGTGACAAGAACAAATGGGACGGTCAAGAAAACACTCTTCGTATTTTGCACATGCACTGTCTCTCACGGGCTCTCTCTCGAGCTTTCTTCCTGGCCCACAGAAGGCTGGCCAGCTGCGTAGCTTCCCTAACCACCATTCAGAAGTGAACTGGGAGGCCCAGGCTATCTACAGGGAAACAATCACATCTACAGGGCTGTGTGCTATATTGTCTTTGTACTATAATAAAAATCATTATTGTTTTTGCTGTTATTGCCATGATTTTTCAAAGTGGCCCATTTTATATATTTCCTATCACCCTCACCCTCATGGACACCAGGAGACAGTTACTGAACATGCCTGAAACTAGTAATCAAATCTCATATGTCTTACTGCTTGCAATTATTATTTCAGGACCACAGAGAACATAGCCTCTTTTTCTGTCCAATAAGATGGATTTAAAAGCCATATCACAACCAAAAGGACAAATTTATTTTAAAAACAGTCAAGGTAATAGAGGAGGGAAAGTGTTTATTGAGCGATAAACACTTGCTTCTTCACAAAGCCCAGACTTTTTGCCTCTAGCCATCACATACCTATTCTCAGAGTTTTAACAATGCAACTCTCAAAAGACTTTCCTTTTGGTTGTGGGGTGATTCACAGATTTCAGCTTCCTGCTCTCTGGTTGGGGTTGATGGGCCAAGGAACAATTTTTATTAGGTTTCAATGCATCTACGGTGCTTACATAAGAGACTGAAACAGGCAGTTGTTCCATGCTGTAGAGTGATAAGTTGCATTAATTTTTATTTTAGGCTGTCTCCAAACATGGCTTTTATAGACTAATAAAAAATCAATTTTTATAAGTTCACAAAAAACAATGAACACACTCGAGCATAAATTTCTTACATCCAGGGCCAGAGGAAAATTATGAACTAAAAAAATCTGCTGAAAGTGTCACAATTCCTAGATGCTGCATTTTTGGAGGTAAATTAAACTCTCACCTGAATGGAAAATCCTGTAACTATAAATTTCCACTAGTTCTTCCTCACCATTCTCACCCTGCTTTGGGTAGCCTTCACTAATTTATATCCATCATAGTCTTTAAGATCGGCTTCAAAAACTCAGCTACTTGGGAGTAATATTGCCTATGATACCTGTCTTCCTCTGTATCTTTGTAACATGTACTTTTTAATATAATGCTTTATATTAATCCTTAAGGTGCTGAATTTTAAAGAAACTAAATTATAAGCTTTACAAATATATAGAATTTATTATCTTTTAATAATGAAGAATCCTGAAATAGCATCTGCTGTGAGACCAATGGTTGATATTTTCGAAATATTTATTGTTATCATCATTTTTGTTAAAAAATATATAGTTAACCTACCTAGTTAAGTTAATCTACCAATTTTCTCCCAAAAGATATAACGTAATTAAGTTAAGCTACCAATTTTGTCCTACCATCGTAAGATTCCGATTTAGGAATCTCATAAAAATAAAAATAATTTGAATTTAATTCTACCTTTCTCCTCATTGGATTTTATTGATAATGCAGACCCAGAGCAATTATAGGTATCTTGGATCCACCTAACCTGCCCCCAATAGGAGACAATTTCCAATACATACAGGTGTTTAGCAAGGTTTGTATGCAGGACCAACACGAGAGCATGAACCAGGGTAACTTTAGTATGTTTAGTACTTTGCATGATTTTTTTCACCCTGAGCCTAGATACACAGCTATATTTTCCTTTGCTTTCAATGACTTTCCATTGCTTTCAATGACTGCAGAAAATCATCACTTAGTTGACAAATTCACACGCCCGTATGCTTGTTCAGACTACACCAGGAAACAAAAAACTCTTAATAAAAAATGTTTCAGTAAAAATACTCCATTAATTATATTTCTGGAGCAATATTGTTTAAATATACAGGCAGAATCTCTCAGACAATAAAAAATTAAAAATATGTGAATAGCCCTCTTACCAAAGCTATATCTGAAGATGTTTAAATCATGGCAGTCTGGGCCATGCTTAGTGGCTCACTCTTGTAATCCTGGCACTCTGGGAAGCTGAGGTATGAGGATCCCTAGAGCTCAGGAATTTGAGACCAGCATGAGCAAGAGTGAGATACAGTCTCTACTAAAGAAAAATAAAAAGAAGAAAGCAAAAATAGCTGGGTGCAGCAGCAGGTGCCATTGTAGTCCCAGCTACTCGAGAGGCTTAAGCAGGAGGATTGCTTGAGCCCAGAGTTTGAGGTTGCTCTCAGGTAGGCTGATGCCACGTCACTCTAGCCTGGCCAACAAAGTAAGACTCTGTCTCAAAAATACATACATACATACATACATACATACATAAACAAACAGTGATAGTTCTACATTAATATACAATTTATAAAGCATATGTGAAATACATTATCTCAATTAATATTTAGTGTATATGCTAAAAGAAAAAGAATTTTCTCAAAAAAATATTGTGACTCATCCAAACCTTTTATTTACTTAGTACCTAATGTCTTAATATTTGTAAACTTGTAGATGACTGACAATAATTTTGACTTTTGATTCTGCCGATCTGGGGTTACATGATTACCCTTTAAGTTTGGAGTATAAATTATTGCTTTTACTATGCTTGTGTATTTCAGCCACATTGTTAGCCTTCCTTCCATAAAGATTTTTCATTGCCTTCAAATTCCATGCAAAAAGAAAAAAGAAGCAAGTAAGCAAGCAAACAAACAAGCAATCCAGGAACTTTAATCTGCAAACTGCCACCTTCTTAGATAAAGCATCTTGACTTTCTTAGGTCTGTAATTTGGTTAAACTTCCCTAATGTGGTACTCATTGTTAATGTGTTCTGTTTCTTTTTTAAGAAAAATAAAAGCAATGCCTGGAATTGAGTTGGGGGCATACTGGGGATAGGACAAAGACAGTTTTTTCTGCTCTCACACACCACTCAACACAATGTTTCTGTGACCATATATGTAGACATATTCCCCACATACCAAATAATTCTCCAGGGGACACTGGCGGGATGTTCTCTAATTCAGTTCCATTTGACACTATCTACCTGGTGATAACATCAGATCCCAGAAGACAAGGCCTTGGTCCCACAAGATTGCCCCTCTCGAGATGCCAATCACAAACCTCAGGTTGAGACTGGTGCTTCTGACCAACCAGCTATAAATTGCGGTCCCATGACCCCTTCCTTTGGTTGATTAATTTGCTAGACTGCCTCACAGAACTCTGAGAAAAACTTCACTTCTATTTATTGGTTTATTATTAAAGTATATATAAGGGATGCAGATGAATAATCAGATGAGGAGATATCATATATAGCACACAGGTTGGAAGAGTCCTGAGCAGCAGATTTTCTGTCCCAGTTGAGTTGAGGTGCAACAACCCCTGGTACGTAAATGTGTTCACCAACCCAGAAGTTCTCTGAGCCCAGTCCTTTGGGGGTGTTTAATGAAGCTTCATTGGACAAGAGTTAATTGATTAAATCATTAGTCTCTGATAATCAACTCATCCTCAGTCTTTCTCCCTTTTCTGGAGTTCGGTGGCCAGAAAAGGGGACAGTGGGGAGGAAGGCTGAAAGTTCCAATCTTCTTATCAAATTGTTGGTTCCCTGATATAGTCTTCACTGTATACCACTTAGTGGAAGCAATTGAGAGACATGGGCTTAGAGGCTATTCCATAATTTCTCTAGAGGAAGGATTTGGGATCAAGGACACTTGTCTGAAAGCTGGCTCTACACAGCAAGAGCATTACTTTACTTAAGTTTCATGTTTACCTTGAGAAGCTTTGGAGGAATTTCTGGAGATAATGTCTATATTATTTCAGGTGATATTAGCAGCTGAAACTAAATTCAAAATCATAATGGCTTAATCTAATAAAAGTTTACCTCTTAGTCACATAACCTGATGCACATTTTTGAGCAAGTGGCTTTTCTCTAAGTACTAATTCCTAGGCCAGGTTTCTTTAATCCTGGAGCATCTCCAACAAATAGCTTCCAGGACACCAAGTTTTCAGCATCAAGCTACTGAAGGGGGATAGTGAAGGAGGATCAGGTATAGAAATACCATAAACCATTGGCTGGAATTTATTCATATGTCCAGGAAGGGACGCTAGAAAGTGTAGATTCAACTGTGTATCAAAAAAACTAAAAATAGGACTGGCAATTGACTGGCTATCCCAGCTACAGATCTTTACTCCACCCTCCCAGTCATCCCTTGGTAATGCCATTGGGATGCCAGGCATAAACATTAGAGTCAAACTTTCATCTTCTAAGCACCCACTCTAGAAGTATCAGTGATGGCCATGAGATTTCCAAAAAGCACAGAAGCCTGGTTGGGGGCACTCTCTCTGAGAGTTTTCTGCTGATCATGCTCTACTACCCTTTCTGATTCTGTAAGCATCAGTAGCCACGAGGGATGGCATTGAGAATATGGGACTCCTTGTGAACAGGAGTTATTCATCAGTGAGTCTTCTCATTTCTTTTTCTCCTGAGCTGGCATTGATTTTCGTTATGCTTGAATGAGCTTTTTAATTCTGCCAAGGTGGAAGTTCGTATTTGCCACTGGTGGGGGTTTTTTTGTGTTTTTTTGTTTTTTTCATTTCAAAAGAAAACGAAAGCTAAAAAAGTCTGATTAATTTTCAAGAACTAGAAAAGGTTAGTTCTTTCCCACCCCCATAAAACACAAAAATGGATGTGCTAATTTAGCTGAAATGTTATGAAATATGTACTATTGGGTTGAAACCAAGTATGGAAATTCCATGAACATTTCCCACTGTGATATCTCTTCAAAGACACCTGTTCACTTCCTACCAAACAGATTTCTATTCTAATAATAAAAATGTAAATACAACCAATATCAGTAAAGAAAATTTACCTACCAATTTGGGGGTGCCTTAGCTCTTCAAGCAAACTTGATCTTTTATAACATTACAGATGACTCCAGTCATGGATCAATATATTACCCACTTATACATGAAAATTGGCAAAGCTTCCAGGGTTCTACTATTTTTATCTTCAACTACAAATTTCAATTTACAGTTACAATTTTATTATAATTCTAAACTTTCTCCTGTGAACACTGTTTAGCAACCAGCTAGCCTTAAGAATACTACTGACCCTTAATGCAATGATTAGTGAAAGGATAGTTGCATGTCAGATGTTGTATAACTTTTTGGAAGCCAGTTTCCCACAGCATTTAAAGTTCTTAGAATTCCACTGATGATGTTCTCACACTATTCATGCTCAAAAATTCACTGGCAACACACATCTGTGTTTACCCTTTCAATCATGGTAATGTCCACAAAATGTTTCATATTCCTAGAGGATTAAGTAATACCTTCAGAATCTTAAAAGACAAACATAACTTACGTTGGAATTGAAATCATCCTACCATTCATAATAGTAAGAGTCTAAAATTGGAATCCACCTACATACTAGAAGCACAAGATTATCAGAACTGCCTATTTCTGGCTGAAGTGCAAAGTAATATAATGGAAAGAACTGCAAAATAATGAAAGGAAAGACATAGCCCTGGATATGGGCCTTTGGGTCTCTTTTCTTACTCATCTGTAATCCAAATCAATTCTGTTTAAATTGGTGAATTTTTTAATATATGGAACATGCTATTGTTTATATTGGTACTTTTTTTTTTCTTTTTACTAGTGCACATGGAAGGAATTACAGATGGGAGAGTTATCAGTCTCTACTGCTATATAGTGACCAAAAACTGCCTGACTCTTGATTATCCTTCCTAAAAGGATCTTAGGAAAGAAATATAGGTACCTTGTAATTTCCTACAACTCTGTTAATTTCCTACAATCAGAAACAAATATTAACAGAAAATACTTGAAAACAAATATGCTCAGTGCATTTGCCCCCAGTCGTCTTCTTCCCACTCTCTTGGCCAACATTGTCAATCAATCACCCACTGGGTATAGGTATAGAATTTTTCTTAGCATATAGCTTTATCTATCTACTTCAAATTGACAAATGAGCTAAGTTGTAACTCAATATAAAAATCTATTTGCCATTACTGACATAAACGTTTGCTAGGTGAGAATTAGAGAGAGAGAAAGTTAGGACCTTGGAAATCCTCTGTGTAGATTTAAGTGGCCATATTCACAATAGAAGTTGCTATTTAACTTCACAATAGAAGTTGCTATTTCTGGGGTTTTGTTCTGATACAACTTTCTCTCAAGAAGCTTCTGATGCTTTTCTAATAAGCACATCTGTGGTGGCCATGTGAAGAATATAGAGCATTGTACTACAAATTAGTGCAATATACTGATAAAAGGTTAACTTTTATTATGCACAGAATACCCCTCCCTTTCCCTTTGTTGCAGTTGTACTGGCTATCAAGCTATGGCTACCTAGGGTATCAGCTATGGCTACACAGGCTATCAAATTCTGTAACTTTAACAAAATAGACCTGACCATTATGGTGGGGCCCAAGAGAAGATTTCCAGGGGAAATTGGCTAGGGCTGTTTTTTTTCTTCTGGGTCTTTGAAAAGTAAAATCTCTCCTGGCCCATAGATATCTGAGCAACTGTCCCATTGAATATTAATTCTGAATCATAAACAAAAGCCACACATATGCAAAACCCCATGTTCAACAGCTTTTGCTCTAACCGTCAATCTGTCTTTTCTTTGTTATACTTTATTTTCCCTGATTTCTTTACTGAGTTATTTTTAATTAAAAAAAATCACATTGTCAGGCGGTGCCTGTGGTTCAAAGGAGTAGGGCACTGGCCCCATATGCCAGAGGTAGGGGGTTCAAGCCCAGCCCTGGCCAAAAACTTCAAAAAAAAAAAAGATCACATTGTCATTTTTAGATATCTTAACTCATTTTTTGAACAAAGCAAGGCATAAAACATGAATTATACATAAATATTAGAAGATTTCCACCACCAGTCTTCTTACATTACTTCTTACATTACACAACTCACAAGAAGTTAATGTCATCTGAAAATTGTTTAATAATTATTTTGTTATAAAACAAAATAATTTGTTTATAACAAAATAATTTTTCCAAATTATATGAGAGAAGAATGTTAACAGCATTAATATGCTTAAGACTAATAACAGCACTGATAATATAAATCTTATGGGTTCATTTTGTTCACTAGTGAAATATCCTTCATTTGCAGATTTAAGATGTTTTTTGGCCCCTTTTCTTCCATGGAGAAGCTAAAGCTATCAAAAGCATTCCAGAGTGTAAACAGTGTTTCAGAAAACAAAGGTGCAAAATGCTTAAGAAGTTGTCTCATGTCTCTAGGGGATGAGAGTCCCCTGAGAGAAGACATTCTTCCTTCTCTTTATTTGTGTCTGTGAAATCTTGCTTTCTACTCGAACAAGGCGAAGAAAATAATGTCTCTCAGGTAACTGATAGACTGTGAAATTAAGTTCAAGAAATCAGATCACCTAAAAAAGCAATCTTTATCCCTGATTCCACCTTGCCATGGCTGACTCTAAGAAATGTGGCTTTTAACTCAGCCATCGGTTCTGTTTCCTGGGCTGGTTTTTTGCCTTTGATGGAGGAAACTGAAGGTTTTGAGACTGGCAGAAAAAAGTTCAAGAGAGAACAAAGATTTCTTGCAGGTATTATTCTCCTTTGAGTCCTCAGTGCATTTGCAGGTTTTCTAAGTATTTTCCTTTTGATGCCTTCTTACCAAAGCTGTCAACAGGATTTATGATAAATGCAATTTGTAGGTGATACGAGCTGTTTTCTTTTTATTACACTAAAAAAATACATTGCTCTTTACGTGGGCACTTTTGACCACTGGTGTTTCCAACTTTCATGTTGAAATGAATCCGATTCCCTGTTAAGGAAGCCACCTATCGTCTTGCTGACAAGAGATGAATTCTTAACATTCTACACAATAAAATTAAGCCCACTCTTTACTGTGCTGCTATTTATGTGCCATGTGTTTGGTATATATTATTTCTGAGTCAAACAAAATTAATATATTATTATTACATTATTATCCTTGTCAAATAGCGTCTAAAACAATTATCAGCATCTATTAAATAATTGAAAATCATACAGAAAATTAGAACTTAAAGCTAGAAAAATCTGAATTCAAAACCTGTATTCTACACCATTCTTCTTTTATCATAAGTGTTCTCTGAATACATTTCTCTCAGCCTTCAACTTTTCAGCATACCAAGTTTATGCTAATCATCTTTTGCAGATCTCTTGATGATAGTCGCCATATAGTGCTTACGTTCCTTCCCATTTCAAGGAGAACTGAAAATGCCAAAATTCACAGAGCAATGTTCAATTCAATATAACACTGTATTATATTTGGTTTTCTGAGTTTTGCAATGAGCTGCATTTAGGGGCGTTAGTTGTTATCTGAAGTATTCAATTTTAACACTGTATTTCAGGAACCAATAGAAATAAATCAACAAGCCATATAATATGCATTATTTTTTAAAAGACAAATAAAAGTCATTGCTTAATGTGAATGACATATTGATATGGCCAGGTACCTTATTTGTGTTTAAGTGCTTTTAAGTATTTTCTTTTTAAAATTCTGTGAATTTTTTGAGGGAATATTACCTTCCATCTTTTATTTTAATCTAAATTACTTTTGCCATGTCTAACTCCATTTTCCTGGAAAACTTCATTTTCTTCATGCTTCCTTTTTTTTTCTGGCATTTGAGAAATATAGTTTGATCCAATAAGAATGATACAAGGCTTATAAATGAAAGCGTCTGTCAGCTGAAAACAACACTTGCCCAATGTCATTATCATTTTACTTTTTATAGAACATTTTGGACCTTTAATACTCTCACAAGGCAATAAAGAAGTTTATATGCTGTTTTCAAAATATTTCATTTCTGCTAATTTTTTAACCCTGTCCCAGGTATGCACATATACCATCAGCAAACAAGCAAGTCTAGCTTTCTGGATCCTGAAAATTGTCACCTTTAGTCCAGGTTCTAGTTTGTCATTTGTTTAATTAAGAGCTATTTTTGAGGGCCTGCACACATGCCAAGGACCATACTAGGCACTGATCTGTGACAGTGAACTGGATAAAGCCATCTAGGTCCTCCAAAGAAGCCAGGGAGAGTACCCATAATCACCAATGTGGGAAGGGTTACAAAAGAGAAAAGATGGATGTTGTTTGAACCAATGACAGAGGATTTAATTTAGTCCAGAAGAATGAAAGATTGGTGACATCTCTAAAGAAGAAATATTCAAATGCCATGGCAGATAAGCATCCTTAAAAAATGCTCAACATCCTGTCTTTTGGGAACTACAAATTAAAATGATACTATTGCACACCTATTAGCATGAGTAAAATCCAAAAATGAAGAGCAAATGATGGCCAGATTGTGGAGCAACAGGAACTCTCACTTAACTGCTGTGGGGATGCAAAAGGGTACAGAGACTTTGGAAGACAGTTTGGTAGTTTCCTACAAAGCTAAACAAACTCTTATAGTCTTACATGATCCAGCAATGTACATCTGGGTATTTAACTCAATTGAGCTGAAAACTTAGGCCTACAAATCTTATGTCCACAAGAAAAATATAAATGTTTATGGCAGTTTTAGTCATAGTCTCCAAATACCAAACACAACCAAGATGTCATATAGAGTGTGGGGTTTTAGAGGATGAAACTGCTCTATATGATACGACAACAGTGAGCCCATGTATTATGCAGCTGTCAACACCTATAGAACTGGGAAACACAAAGAGTGAACCTTAATGTAAAAACTGTAAACTTCAGTCAATGCTGACATATTAAGATTGGTTCATTTATCATAACCACTGCACCTTATCAATGCAAGATGTTAACAGCAAGGAAAACTGTGTGCAGGGAAGGGGAGGGTTTACAGGAACTCTCTGTCTTCTATGCCTAATTTTTCTGTTAGATAAAGTCTAGGGTCACAGAATGCTAGTGTAATCCTAGTACTCTGGGAGGCTGAGGCGGGTGGATCGCTTAAACTCAGGAGTTTGAAACCAGCTTGAGCAAGAGTGAGATTCCATCTTGACTAAAAATAGAAAAAAATATCTGGGCATTGTGCCAGGTACCTATAGTCCCAGCTATTTAGGAGAGTGAGGCAAGAAGATAACTCAAACCTAGGAGTTTGAGGTTGCTGTGAGCTATGATGCCACAGCACTCTACCCAGGGCAATAGAGTGAGACTGTCTCAAAAAATAAAATAAAATAAAATATAAAATAAAATAAAATAAAATAAAAATATAAAGTCTATTCATTTTTAAAAATTAATAGTTACATTTAAATTTAAAGATTATAACTAATAGTATTACATATCTGATATCGTAAGTCATGTTGTGCTTCAGGGTACATTTTCTGTTTGCTTATTATTTACTGAGAACCAGAGTCAGTAATTTACTCTTTCTCCAGATTTGAAGAGAGGAAGAGAATCAGCTGTGAAACTGATTATGGTATGTAAAATTTCTAAACTGCACTGATTGAAATTTATATACAGCCCAGGTTTTATACTTCAGAGCACCTCTGAACCAATGAGGGGTGGAGGGGGGAAGATATATTATCCATGATATCAGATTAAATAGAAATTTAGGCCTTAACCCTTTTCTGATTCTGAAAGTCTGCTATCAGTTCATAAATCACTCAGATCTAAGTAATCAGAGTAACAGAGGCTAACGTATAAATAGCGTACGTCTCTTCATTGTCAACTGAATCTAAGAACAAGGTATTCTGTTCCACATGCAGTAATCCAAAGAACAGAAGGAACAATTTCATAGACTTCTACCACCAATGAGGAAAACTTGCATATTTACTCTATGATTTGGCAATCTGAGTTTATTTCTGTCACAGAAAGGCAGATACTGTGGAGGAAGGAGCAAACTACAAAATTGTACTACTTTTGAAGCTGGCAAGGATTTACTGATGGTTTATGATCCTGGCCTGAAAAACACTGTTATAATAAAAAACCTATATCTTTTTCAGTAATTTTAATGGAGATAACATAATATAATAACAATAAATGCTTACATTTAAAAACTTGGTTTTTTTATTTTTTAGCATATCTTTCCATTTACCTTTTATCTTCCTAGTAGTTGCAGAAATATTAATAAAGGAAGCAATTATGATTTTTATCACTAAATATTATTGTGAATAATAATAGTTACAATATTCAGAGATAAACCTATTTCTCATGTAGGCTGGGATATGTAGGAAGGTGAGTGCCCATCTTACCCAGAGGCCAACTCATATCACTGATGAGTAAGAAGAAAGGGTTGTAGATATGTAGAGTGCAACATGTAGAGAATGGAAAAGTCAAGATATAAAATACAGCAAGAAAAGGTCAAGTGGCAAAAGAGAAGCACAATTACCATTCTTAAGAGTAAGTCAGGGATATAGTAACTTTCCCACCCTTCATCATTGCCCCAAATAAGGACTGCCCCTCTCCTGGTATCTGAGCTTGTGGCCCTCTGCATGCACTGGTAAATTCACTGTAAATTGCAGAGAGTGACTTTTTTTTTTGCCAAAATACAATTCTAAATATGTAATTTTAGATAACACCTCCCTATCCCCCAACAACAGAATCTGACATTTAAGGGATTTTCTGAACTCACAAATCCTGCTTCAAACCATAAAAACATGTGGATTACTCTCACACTGTTCTTGTTCAGGTGGTTATGAAATAGGGCAACCAAGAAGCTTAGTGAAACTTGCATCAGTAGTACTGTATAAAGGAGCTGTAGTCTGCGTGGGATAACCACAGACCATACTTCATCCCTTCTACCTGACGACCCCTCATATTTTTTCCTAAAGCAATGATTTTCAAAGTGAAATTCTGCATTACTTAATTATCAGTTAATTGACTTCCCTATGAAATATAAAAATTCCTGGACTTAGTTGCCTGCATTTTTGACAAGCATTTCAATTAATATGTGAAATAATGCTTTCTCTAAGTAATCCTTCAATGCAACTACCTGTCCCAGTTTTGCTCTTTGGTGGCTGCCAACTGAACTTTTCAGAGGTGTTAAAAATAACCACAGAGTTCACAGATACTAGTTAAACGAGTAAAGTAACTCCCCCCAAGGCTGTTGGCACCTTTGAAGTGGTCTCTGAGAACATCTATCTTTCTTGATGAGAAGACAATTAAAATTTTTAAAAGAGTGTTTTATCAACTTGTGTGATACATAAATGCTCAAATATTACTAATAAGATTATAATTATAAGCAAGAATTATGGGACACTGTAGTTCTACGTGTCAGGTCCATTATAATATTTTTATTAATCTTTATCACAAACCAATAGCGGAATATCGCCTTTGCATTGAAGAAATAACTCAGGATTGTTATGGCAAACTGCTTTTTTTCTAAGACTACACATTTAGTAGATGTCTAAATCAGAATTGTAATTTTAAGTCATTTTGGACATATAGTTCCAGCTCTTTCCATTAGATGATAGTTCTGAAAAACCAGCCTTTTATAGACAAAGCACACGTTAGACACCAGCATTCGAGAACTCCTGTGACATTCATTTGGCTAAGGTTGTTGAGAACCCTAATTATTTTTATGAACTGTTAAAGCATTTTACATGTTTTCAGACATTTCTTTAATAAGGTTTACCACTGCTGGGTTGAAAACGTGTCATTTTCATTACTGTCCTGAGATTCTCTCTGCACCCAAGTCTTTTTATTTCTGTTACTTTGGTTTCATTTTTATCACCTTTCAAAATCTGTCTGTCTGAAATTATTTATTTTTTTAGACTATTTGCATTATTTTTGAACTAACTCCAAGGAAAGGTTATTGATTCTCATAGATGTGTAGGAAGTGTGGGGATTTATTTGTGTAATTCTAACTTGTTGACTGGGGAATTAATTCCCAGGGTTTATCAACTTGCTCTGTCAGTTTGACATTTAGTTTAAAGCATCTTCCACTCTGATTCTCAGAGTAGACAACCTCCTTCCTATGTTCATCTCTCAGATATTTTTGGAGAAGATGTTCTAGGTGTGAAATCTAAATGCATTTTTTTTCAACTATTTTTCTTTTTTTCCTGTCCAGCAAGCACACAAATCTACAAGGCGTATGTTGGAAACTTAGGTAGTGTTTTATTTAAATTAATTGTACATGACTCAAAGACATGACTTGAAGGATCTGGAATCCCTTCAATCTTGGAAGTAAAATACTCTTTAAGAAACTATATGGAGAGAAGTCACCAATTATTTAATTTCAGTAAGGCAAATCAGTAGAAAATTTAAAGCATAAATGGACCAGATGCAGTTGCTCATGCCTGCAATTCCAGTACTTTGGGAAGCAGAGACAGGAGGATCACTTGAGCCGGAAGTTTACAGCCAGCTTGGGCAACACAGCAAGACCCAGTTTCTTAAAATAATAATAATCATCATAATAATAAATTAGCTAGGCATGAGTGCACACCTACCTACTCATAAGGTTGAGACAAGCAGATTGCTTGAGCCCAGGAGTTTGAAGCTGCAGTGAACTATGATCTTGCCACTGCACTCAAGAAGTGGGTGACACTCGAGCCTGGGTGACAAAGAAAAAAAAACCCGTAATGGTGCTCTCCATTGGTATATCCTTTACATTTGCTGACTCCAGCTTCCATTGTCTTCAGATGCATTGCTCTTTAATCCCTGTCTTCCTCCATATCGTCAGGTAGAAAGCAGGGGGTGAGTATTTTCCAATCTACTATCAGCCAACCTTGGGTTGTGTTTAATCAATAACAGACACAAGCAAGAGCTTGTGGGGTAGGGTGTGAGTGGTGGGGAGAGAGAAGTCCTAAGATACTTCTCCCACTTCCTCTCTGCTTTGAGCAGACTCTTGGGCGATGGCTTTATATTCTCCATATCTCTGGCTCCTTCATGCTTTCCACGTGGCCAGCTCAGGCAGGTCCTGACCTCTGTGTTTCCTGCTTCCAATGAGTATCCTTCCCCCATGAGCTCAGGAAATGCTGCCTTCTTTCTTTATTTATGTAGCACTGGAACAGGAGTGCCTGCCTGCTGTTTAAATGTTAGGTTACTCTTCTGTCTCTTATTTACCTTTTCATTGCCTCCATCATCTCCTGTATAATCAATTCTCTGAGTTTAGGTATCTGAACTAATTTTTGTTTTTGGTTATACCCTGGCTTATAAACTTCTATGCGCATAAAATTCATAACAGCATTAATTATGTGTTTTGAATTAATTTAATACCTTGCAGTGACAACATAGTCCAGGAAAATTACAGCAAACCTAAACATCACCAAAATATTGAGCTACCATTAATTATTTAGTATTTGCCATTACGTACTTTTAATTGGATAGAAGAAAGTATCTTTTGCTGAAAGAATATTTTTTAGTCATAATGCTAACCCTAGTGCAAACCTTTCTTATTTAAATTAAGTCTACATGACTCAAAGACATGACTTGAAGGATTTGGATTCCCTTCGATCTGGTAAGTAAAATGCTCTTTAAGAAACTATATGGAGAGAAATCATCAATCATTTAATTTCAGTAAGGTAAATCAGTAGAGAATTTAAAGCATAAATGGATTAATTTATGAGTAATTCTTTGGAAGAAAATAACATACCAGTTTGGGGTTTTCCTTTTGTTTTGCTTGTTTATTTTTGATAGTATTAAGTGGTTCTAAATCAGCAAATTAAAAACTTCCCTTCTGAATATATTATGAATCATATTTTTATTAAATCATAACTGTGTACATTTATGGGGTACAATGTACTGATTTGATATACAATGTGGAATGCTTACATCAAATTGATTAACATAACCATTACCTCACTTACTTATTTGTTGTGGTAAGACATTTATACTCTATTCTTAATAGTTTAAAGATCTTTTAAATTTCTAAGCCAGTAGAAATGCAGACACTTACACAATGTTTTCATAGCATTACCAATTTTATAAGATTTGAATCAGTACATAAGACTTCTTCATCTGACTCAAACATTCTATCATACAAGCTACCCATGTGACAAAAAACATTTGTACCCTCTTAATATTTTGAAATAAAGAAAACTCTTTATCTACATTCAAAAAATTAATTAACAGTGCATTTTTTGAATATGGACAAAATTCAAAAAAAGGCCAAATTTACTTTTACCACATGGTTCTTTGGATATAAGAAAAGCTGACCCAAGACTTCCACAGTTAGACTGGACACTCCTCTCTTATTCAACCAGGGCTCCTACCGGTGGAAAAGCCAACCTAGCTCTGGTCCCAAATTGTTACTATAAACTACTGCTTTTCTCCAAACTCTGTTTCATTTTATTCCTGTTTCCTCAATTAAATAAAGGACATTTATAACTTCTATTGCAGAAAGATGAGGCCATGTATCTGAATTCTGACCTGGGGAGGGTAGGAGTAAGTGAATTAGTCCCCTTCAATCCTGACCCCTAGAATCTTCTTGAGATATTCTCTACTTGTGCTTTTCTTTCAAACTTTACCAGAGCAAAGAATATTATTGAAGAATTTGAAGTTCTTTTTTTCCTCTTTTTCTTTCTTTCTTTTTTGTATAGGTTCTGAATGATGGCAAGCCACAGACTGAAGTTTGGCTACCAAAGCTGATACATCCTGGGTTGTGATATGTGGGAAAGATCTGCTTTACCATGTTGCATCACTGAGAATTTAAGGTCAGAGTCACAAATATTTACCTTAATTAGTACACAGATTACTGTGTACTAATTTAACATAAGTTAAATGCTGACAAAACAAAATTTCAGAAATATACCTTTAATCTGAGGTCTAAATTTCTCCTTTTAGATTATTTTTGGCTAATTCTTCTAGCTTTTCCTCTCCTATTCTTTCTCTTCATTTTCCTGTGTTCATTATAATCTGGCAAAATCACCTCTTTTGAAATATAAATTAAGGAGGGAGAGCTACTAAAGGCTTATCTTCTAGGGTTACTTGAGAGGTTAACTTGCATTTCATTTTTCATAGCTATGGCAAGAAATCTTTTTGTTAGGCTTTTGAGGGGTGAAACATCAGGAACAAATAATAGAGATCTGCCCCACCTGATCTGCAAGCTGGCCAAAGACTTACTCTGTGTTTCTAGTGATTGGGCCTTTCTAAGTAGGCCTTTGCTTTCTTCTAGAAGGAAAAACCTTCTCATTTGTAGGAGGAGAGGCGTGAAGAAGGTCTTTTTAGAAGAACCAAAAAGAAAAAAATACTGAAAAAACTACCAAGGGTTGACAGGCCCATGTGGATAAGACAGGAAAAAGAACAAAGAAGTGGTTCAGGATATTTGATGATATTGTAAGAGCAGGGTCATGCTGGAGCCATAAAACAAATGAAGTAAGCAAGAGAGACTCCAGGTAAGTGCTTAGGACCAGTGGACAGATTCAGACAGATTAATTTATCTCATACTTATTCCTATGCTTCCCTTATAGTTGACTAACTACCACTTAAGGACCTATCTCTGATGTTCTCAGACCTCTACACACCTAGTGGGACCTTCCTGGACCAATAAGTCCATCCTTAAAGCTACTTACTGTCCTGGCCACAAGCCCTCCTTCTGCAGAAGAATGACTTCTCATCACACAGTCACTTTCATCCATGGATACTATAGTAATTTCCAGTTAGGACAGTGAATCATGACCAATAATTAAATAATGATGTCTCAATCATCTGAATAATAGTTTGGCTGAAGATCAGCCTTTTATTTGTTTTTTTTGAACTTTGGAATTATTACTCAAAGGCCAATATAGTTTATGAACTATAAGCACTTCAGTCTATGTTACGTTAGCTATTGGGTGAAAAGATACAAAGAAGCTAAAAATCAAAAGCTTTGTCCTCAAGGTCAACATGTATACAATAATATAAAGTGGTATATTAGTAGTTGTCAGAGGAGAGGAATAAACAGAAAGGGAGAGGGCATGGCATGAGTTGATGGGAAATTCTTCTTGAAAAAAAAGAACATTGAAAGGTGGTTAGGATTTGAATACTCAAGATGGGTTAAATAAAAATGTTGTAGACCTGAAGAAGAGAGTAGACAAAACCATAGAGGGAAAGTATGTGCAAGAAATGGTACAGACATTAAGAAATCTCACTAAAGCGAGAATTAAATTATGAAGAAAGAAGAAATAAATCCTGAAATTCGCTCAGAAGCTTGTACAAAGTGGAGTGTTACAGAACAGGGTAGGACTTCATCTGGGTGACAATAAGGAATTTCAGGGGGCCTGAAGTAAGAGATGATGATGATAGGGGCATTTCAATAAGATTAAAAGATCAAATATAGAGAGAAAGAATAAGCTCTAGCATTGGATACTATACAATGGAAATTGTAGTTAATAATTTAATGTATATTTTAAAATAGAAGAATTGTAATGTTCCCAACACAAAGAAAAGGTATATGTTTGGATGATAGATACCTAAATTAACCTTATTTAATCACTACATATTGTATACAGGTATCAAAATAGCACATGTAGCACATACCCCCAACTATGTTCAACTATGATATATCAACTAAAAATGCAAAAATGTAACACCCCCAAAGAAGATCAAGGGGACTTATTCAGAGCAGAAAAAATGATTAGGATTAATTCCATTTGTCCAGAAGGAGTTTTGGCTATTTGGAAAAGCAAAAGGAATGGAAGATTAAAAAACAAAAGAAAACAAAAACAACACAGTTGTGTCTAAAATAGCAGGAAGAAACATCACCTGGATCATGGCAATGATTCTCAAACTCCAGTGTGCATCAGAATCTTCTGAAGAGTTTATTAAAACACTTGTATTTGTTTGAACTTCAGAGTTCTTCCTTCCAATAGTATAGAAAGGCAGAGCAGAGAAGTCCTTAAGATTCCATGGAAGGTAGAATTATGCATCTAATGTCAAACAACATAATGTACAGATTTTATTTCCCAGGATCAGAGGAGGTATGTGGCAAAGGCAGGGGATATTGTATTCCTGCTTATGAAATCTCACTTGTCATTTAAACCTATCATACTATAAACATGTTTCTTTTCCCAAACACCAATGGCTGCATCTACAATCCTTTTCTAAGGTCAGAACAGCAATTTAATGATCACATCACCCAGCAGTGATATGTTACACATTTTCTGAAATTATCCATAATGAAAACTCCTGGGGTACATAACTCAGCTCTCCCCTTCCAACATGTGCATGATTTCCTTCGCCTGCTATTATGCTCTTTGGACCTGTAGTCATGCCAATGACACAAGTGAACAGCTGCATTCAGTGAACCAGATGGTCACATGTGCAAAGAGATGGGATGGAGACAATAGAAGTAAAGGCCTATAAAGTAGGTTAGTGCTACCAAAATTCTACTTCTTTCCATTAATAACAAATGAAAGGTTAATTATTTCCATCAGTGTTCACTTAATGGAGAGAATTAATCTTGAAGGCACAGTAAGAAATTCTGAGCAAAATTCCATGACTGCTGAGCCTGATGAGAGTGAAGGAATATGTGCTGGAGAAAGTGGTGGAAGCAATGAATCCACTCATGTAAAACTCCCCTTGCTCGAGATACATGGTTAAGTTTGTAGGTGGCGAGAGGAGTAAAGAAGGAATCTGCTCTATCTTCTTTCTCAGTACTGAATCCCAATGAACAAAAGTGAGTCTTTTGTTTCCTAAATGGTGTTCTTGTCTGAAGCCAAAGATACTTGAAATTAAGATATGAACTCCCTTTCTTTGTGCACAACACGAATCATGTTTAACATGGGTCCCATTGAAGATGTGATGTACACTTAACATTTTGTAGATGTAGGAATATTTATAATCATTCTAAACTTTCCATAATCAATGCTTACATTCCTCATTTAAAAATTCATTTCTCAGAGCAGGTTATATGTGTATAATATCTTCATTTATAGTAGCACATTTATGTAGCACATTTAGCCATATTTCTAGAGAGAGTGAACCATCTTCTTACTGTGATGTTATTATTGCTTTGTAATTTACAGATTCACTTGCTAAAGAAACTTAAAGTTCATAACTGGTCGTTACGAGTCCAAGATTATGATACTTCATCTATACTTTTGTTAATACAAAAAGCAAAGTTGATCTGTTGACTCTGTATTCTTTACAGAAGCAGCTAGGTCCCAAGACCTTTTCTAAGTCATTACATAAAATAAAAAGAATGCTGTATTCTATCTCATATTAGAACTTTAAAAAATGAGACACAGCTCATAAAAAACATTTTTTTTTTGTAATTTCTATTGTAAAATAAATATTTGGCTTAATTATTAGAAATCAGAATATTTTCAGTATAATTCAGTGAATGAGTGAAAAACATAAAAATTTTTTAAAAGATGGGAAAAAGATTAAGACCCAAATGCTTATCCTTGATTCTATCACATAAAAAGTTTTAGATTATATATTTTCTCTGATTTTAAAAGCAAAGCATACTTATTTGTAGACAACTTGTAAAAGAGTCAAGAGCATAAAGAATAAAATTAAATTTATCCCTTATTCTAGTGATAATCAGTATTAAGATTTTGCTATACTTTCTCCCAGTGACTTCTTTACACATTAAACATATATAGAGTTGTTATATAGATATACGAAAGATATTCTACAATCAAAACAATGCTCCTTTAAAAATTCCATATTATGTTATTCTTTTTCCCATAATATTCAAAGTTCTTTAGTCATGAAATACTAATTATTCCCCTATCAAAAGTCATATATATGTATTAATGACAATTTTGTTGCTACTATTAATGATGTAATAAGCTTATCTCCTATTTTTGGATTTCCTATGTTTTTGCACTCTGATGAGGGGGACAGAAATTTGGCAAGCGACTAATCAGAGCCAGAGCTAAATTGGAGTTTTAAATTGATTTTATAGAGGATAGAGGAGTTGAACATTCAATCATTTAAGCATTTTTTAAGAACTACCTTTGTTTTTTTTTGGGGGGGGGGGCATGGTACTACTGGGTATACTTTGGTAGACAAAAACTAGTAAAAGCCTCTGGCTTCACAGAGCTTGAGTTCTGGCATTCTCATTTATTAAGACAGAGAAAGGTAGACTAGAAAGTGTTTTTATGGGTTTCCATGAGGGGAGAGTGAGTTTTACAAAATTCTGCTTTGACTATGTTGGGTTTGAGGTGCCCATGAGCTATCTAAGCAAAGATTGACAGAAAGGGCTCAGGAAATAAGTCTGGGCTGCAAATACTGGTTTAGAACTCACCAGCACACAGATAGGAGGAGCTAAGGCCATGAAATTGGAGATCATCCCTCCAGGGAAAAGTGGTGACTGAAAATTACCAAGAAAGAGTTGCACCTTTGGAAAACCAACATTTTAAAAAGAGGTCTCTGAAAAGGATCTGGAAAGAGAAGAGAGAGAAGTGAGACTCCTAAAATTATGGAGCCTCAGAGTGAAGATGGGGAGAAGTGTATATTGCCAGAAAAAATGTAGACACTGATAACACTTCTGAGAAGCCAGTCAACATAAGGCCTGAAGAGTGCACATGGAGAAATACGAAGTTCATTGCCGTCAGAGGTTAGACCCACAGCCCACTCTGAAGGTGCTGCTCTTCGTTGACACCTTTTCTCCACTGTCCCATTATCTTCATATGAGCCATTCCCTCTGTGGTCACACCTTATACTTTATTGTGACTTGCTGCTGCGTCATTCCTGAAACCTGGAGTCAGAACTGCGTGTCCATAAACATAATTTTTCCCATTTCACTCGCTCAGACACTTGCAATACACAAATCTATTTGACATTGAGCATCTCAGAGTACTGACCTCTTTTCTTTCTATCCACCAGCCCTTTCTGTTCAATTGCTCAACATTCTCCTAAGAACCTTGTATGTTGTTGACCCCGGAAACAGGGAACACTTTGTGACAATGGTCACATGACAATGCTGCTGTACTCATGAACAAAAGGAAATGCTAGACTCACCTTAAAAACTTAGTGTGTTCCCTTATAAGATTCTGTTTTTAACAAGTGAGCATTCTAGCAATCTTCTTTATGACAAAACACATCAGGAGGGGTGGCTACCATTCCATAGTAAAAGATGCAAGTGAATGTCCAAACTCTCAACTCTCTTTTAGTATCCATAAAAAGACAAAAGAAAAAAAGAAAAGAAACACTCACTGGCCTGAAACTGCCACTGATACGGTTAATTTATGGCATTGAGAAATTTCCTAGAAAGAAACAAGACCTGAACCAGTGGAAGACAGAATGGGCTAAATGGCTTCCGTCATAATTTGAGTTCCTCCCCAGTCCTGAAATAGGGATTTGTGTGCAGTGGTTATTTGGGTGTGATAAGTAAAAAACAATAAGAGAAAAAGGAGTAGAACAGGGAAAGGGAGGCAGACAACAAAGTGGTGTGTTATTGTGCCCTTGGATAACTGGAGCCTACTCCTGCAGAACTCTGGGACTCAGTGCAGAATGCTTGACTCAGAGTTATCCCCACTTTCCCCTTGTCCCAGGTAAAAGCTGGAGTATTGTCAACTACCTCATAGGGATCCTCAGCTAGGGGAAAGAAACAGAGAAAGTTCTCGGGAAGGAAGATTGGCTTTAAGTGGGAAGGCAGCTTCTGTTCCAGCCTGTTCCGAATAGCTCTGACATTCTATCTCCCAGGCACAGGATTCTGTAAAAATTTATAGGCTTCTATTTTGAGAAATCATTTTGTTTAAAAGTTGTTATTTGGATGTAAAGAGTTCTGGCTGAATAGTATTCCATGGTATACATATACTACAGTGGAGATTTTGTATCTCTTATTTCAACTTTGATGGATTTGAAGAACATTGTCCTGAGTATCATGAGGATGGACAATCAAGCATCCTATGTACTCAATACTAAATTGAAACTTGTAGATTAACAATAATGCACACCTGTGAGAGAAAAACTGAATTAAACTCAAGAAGCGGGGAGGAGGGAAGAAGACTGGAAAGTTCCCACCAAACAGGTACAACGTACAGGTCAATGGTGCACTTCCTGGGTGATGGACACAACTGCAACTCAGACTTTACCTTACAAATGCAAACAATAAAACCTAATCGTATGTACCCTCATATTAGTTTGAAATAAACACAGAGTTCTGGATTCGTGATATTGAAAGTGTTCCTATTTATATTATTCAGGAGAGCCCTTCTCTGAATAAATTCACTAAAATAAATCAGTATGGTACTTGTCTGGTTGGTCTAATGGTCTAATAATCCAGCAGTAAGAGATCACGCCGTAAAGCACGGATGGTTGAATAGGCACTAACATGAGGAAAGAAGATTGGGGGTTTGTTTTGATTTTGTTCTCCTAATCTTTTTCCTTTATTCAACATAGGCTGGCTTTATTTCAGCATAAAAATTAACCCCCAAATCCAATGGCTTTACATAACAAAGGACTTTTTAAAAAATCATACCACGTGTACACGGCAGCACCTCAGAGTTCTGTTCCACACTGTCCTTCAAGGTTCAGATCGACAAAGAGTCTGTCCGCTCACCGCGGCACTTTGTGCACTGGGCAGCCTCTTTTGTCCAAATGTGAAGAATAATACATCAGTTTTACTGCCTTAACTTAGAAGTGATAAATCATGTCTGCTCACATTAGCCAAAATTTTCCCCATTGCAATACCTAGCTGCAAGGGCTGGGAATGTAGTATACAAAGAGACTATGTGATGATCATTATTGCTTTTGCCATTTTACTAAATAGGAGAGGCCTGAAAGATCATCCAGGCCAAAAAGTTTCCACTTGTGCATGCCAGGAACTCTGCTGCTCCCAGCATCTTTCAGGGATTCCTGAAGCGTGAAAGTTATTCTGTCCTATGTTAACTAGAAAAGCTTTTCTTCAGTATGTTTCCTCATATTGAAATTATTAATAAAATTTTGTTTGAAGAAAAGTTTTTACTGCATTTTTTAAAGAAAAAGGTGGACTAGGACAAATATGGTCTAATATTTTTATTTTAAAGATAAAGAAATATCAAGTCCCATTGATCGAATTCTTAAGGTCAAGCATCTGGCGAGTACAAGATTTTTGCACGAGAATCTTGCTAGGACATTGTCCGCCGTGACGTTATAATGTTATAGAAGACTCCTCAGTATTGGAAAAAGCTTTTGTCTAAGAAGTTTGACAGGATTTTCTGGAAACTTAAGCCTGCAATGATTTGGGAGAAAAAAAGAACAAAAAGAGAGAGAGAACAAAAAAAAAAGAAAGAAAAAGAAATCAAGAGACAATGAGGCAGATAAGAAAAGAAAACAGCTTTGCAAAGTGAAAAGTGGATGAAGAGAGAGAGTCAGAGAGAAGTCCAGGAGGTGTGAAGAGGCTGCCAGCCCAAGTGAGAGAGCTGCTTGGTCTAGACTGCAGATGTAAGTGTGTGGCCTCAGTGAATTCAATGCTGGACTCCACAAACACTTTTCCCAGATGTTATGGCTGAGCTACAGACCCTTGGATGGGTGACAGATAGATTTGGCTGTTTTTCTGTTCAATGTTTTGAGTGTTAGTGTGTGAGTGGCCCATTCTGCTAGCTGCTCTGAGGTCATACCAGATAACGAGAAGCCCTTTCTTATTACTGTGGTCAGCATCTTGAGTGACTTCAAAGAAGTGAGTCAGAGGAGCTTAAACTAGCAGACATAGTCACCTTCCCAGATGAAGATCAAACTGCCCCTAAAAGACAAAACAATGGAAATAAGCAGTGTAAATAATATAGAGATGAGCTACTGTTTGTTAGCAGCACAATCTTGAGAAATTGCCTTATCTTTCAGAGACTGTCTCTCCTCTGAGGGATTTAATCAAATGGTGTCTAAGTTCCAATTTAACATTGACACTCAGTAATCCTATGAAATAGCACCACCAAGAAAGGATAAACACAAAAGCCATGTCCTTTCCAAGCTTATACAATAGAACACAAAAAAGCATAACATTCTGCTTTGTTAAATAAACATGGTAAATACTTGGATTTGCTCTGTGGAAGTGAGCAGCCTCTGGAATCTAGCAATGCATTGGCCACATGAAAACTAAAATGGAGCTGTTCTAAGGATGAGGAACAATTCTAGAAAGTGAAAACAACTAAAGGACCTGTCCTAGGCAATAATTCAGAAGTCGACAGAATTTGTGTGTTTCTTAGTCATTCATTCACTCATCCATTCATTAAACCAATACTTAGCACATGCTCCATACACGGCCTCAGAATTTAATGGCAAAGAAAACAGCTCACAAGACTTACAGTATAATGATGGATATGAAACTATACAAAGCAATAACATGGTGTGACAAGGACAATCATAGGAGATAAAATCTAGAGGCTGAGGGATGGGAAAGGATCCAGACCAGGCTCGGAAGACCAAAGATCCTGGACAAGTATATTTTAAGCTGAGTCCTATCTAAAAGGTAATCCTAAGGATTAGTCAGACAGAGAGGCGAAGAAGAAAAGTTTTAGGCCACCACTGGACATACACTGGGGAAACTGAAAGTAACGAGTTACAACTCTGCCTCTTACTGGTGGTGTGGCCATGAGCATGCTGCTTAACCTCTCAGAGCCTAGTTTTCTTATCTAGAAAATGGAACAGTGATAGATAAATAACACAGAGAGTTGTTGTTAACAGTACATGGTATATAGCATGTATATAGCACGCACTACAGACTTCACCACTTGGAAGGTGCACAAAAAATGACAGTAAAGTAAATGAGAGGGTAGGGTTTAGAAAGAACAACATGAGAGTCAAAATGTTGCTCAAGTTTCTAGCTTGAGCAGTTGGCTAAATGATCTTGCCTTAAACTCATTTAAGGAATATAGGAAGGAAAGGCTGATGAAGAGAAAGAGGAGTTACAAGATAATCAAAGTAATTCTGGTTATATTGAGCTGGAGGCAAATGTGCAACCAGCACATGGCGTGCCCAGGAAGTGGTATAATATAATATAATATATTAATATATATCTGGAAGAAGAAGAGAGATCTGGGTTGAAGATGTCAGTGCAGTACATACATGTCAAACTGATTATTATAAGGGATACAAAACTAATGCTCTCCATTTCACCTTTCAGTGTCAGGTTTTGTCCTTCTAACAAACTCCTTTCCTTTGATTCCTGTCTATCACCCAAAGCTGTCAACAAATAAATATACAGCTGATAAGGATGTGAATTTTAATAGTGGTGAACTAGAAATGATAAAAAAAAAAAAAAAAAAAAAAAAACTAAGATTTTTTTCCAGGACTTTCAAAAACACAGCATCAGTGGACAGGTTTTGAACTCCTACAATCAGCTGAAATTGGACATAGGGTCATGTTGCCTAGGCCACACAGATAGCCACAGGCTCCTAACCCAGATTTATTTTCTACACAGGCATTATTTTCTGAAAAGGTGAGTGTAGTGGATTAATTGGGGCTATTAAAAGTGAATATTTAGGATTTTTCCACCCACATTTCTCCCTTCCCAATAAGTCAAATTAGCTGTAAAACATTATCTGTATAGCAAATCTGTCTGCCCTTTCATTTTTGTTTTTTATTTCAAATTAATATCAGATAAAATAATTAATGCCTTTCAGAGAGCATTTTCTGGATCAAAAATGCACACATACACATACGAGAAAGAAAACAACTTCATTTAACATAAAACTTACTGAAAATTCAAAGGCTACCGGCTGGGCAGGAAATTGAGGTAAGGTCTCTAAAAAGGCTCTCTGCTCCTCAGCTGGAGGGGACAGCGGGAGGCATGGCCTCTGATCCCTGGCTGCTTTCAACGTGAAGTTTTTGTTTTTCTAAAGCTATAAACTGTCCCAGATATTATCTCCTTCCCTCCTACTGAGTATAAAACTCTATCAAGCTTCTACTTAATTAAACTATCATCCTACCAGGCCTACTTTTCTGCTTCTATAACCTCAGATTTTCAGGAGCCACCCCCCACCCCCAACTTCTGGTTTATAATCTTCCTTCATTTAATCCCTTGAGTTCTCTGGCATTGGGAAAGCAGCAGCAAAATAAAGCGATATTTTCCTCAAATGGAGGTGGGAGCAAGGGATGTAAAATCCTTCAGAAAGTATTTAATTCAGTGTTTCTTCATCATAATTCTGAAGTGGAGCTCAGCACTAAGACAATCTCTCACTGCTCATGATATAACCCTTATACTGAAGCTGCTGCTGCCATTTATGCTTCTAAAAGCATGAGATTTTGTTTTAAAAAGTGAAATATGTATCCCAGTTCTATCTTTAATACCAATTGGAAATGAGACAATAGTTTGAAATTCAATTCTCCCCTTTATGAAAAGCCAGATGTTTCTCTTTCTGGGCTCTGTTATTGTTTTATTCATGTCTCTGTTTTAGAAATTCTCACCTTTAATTGCTGTCTGAATCCAGGAAGACCACTGGAACAAAGTGCAATTAACAGGTGGCTCATACACAAAGAGATGTACTTCCCACAGTTCTGGAGGTGGGAGATGTAAGGTCAAGGTGGCAGTACATTCAGCGCTTGGTGTCAACTTTCTAATTCATAATTAATTTGCACCTTTTCACTGAGTCCTCACCTGGTGAAAGGGGCAGGGCAGCTCTCCTAGGTTTCTCTTATGAGGGCACTAACCTCATTCATAGGGGCTACTTGCGCATGGCCTAATCAGATCCCCATGGCCTCACCTCCTAATACCACCACGTTAGAGATTAGCTTTCAACACTTGAGGGGTTTTTTTATTTGTTTTTTTTTTTTCCTGAGACAGTCTTACTTTATCTCCCTCGGTAGAGGGCTGTGGTATCACAGCTCACAGCAACTTCCAACTTTTGGGCTTAGGCGATTCTCTTACCTCAGCCTCCTGAGGGACTACAGGAGCTCACAACACCTGGCTATTTTCTTGTTGCAGTTTGGCCTGGGTCAGGTTCAAACCAACCACCCTCGGTATATGGGGCTGGCGCCCTACCCACTGAGCCACAGGCACTGCCCCCTCAACACTTGAATTTTGAGGGGACATAAACATTCAGACCATAGCAATTGTAGTGGCTATTTGCATGTCATTGAGCTCATGAACTGCATCTTAGTCACCTCTGTATTCCCAAGATGTAGAACACGGCATGTTGTAGGTGTTTTGAGGTTTTACAAAGGACATTAAAAATAATCTTTCCTCTCAAAGTTGTCAGATATATTAATATCAGGCATTACAGTGGCCTGAAAACACACCTACATTCTCCTTCAAACACTCAGAAAAAATGGGATATAACAAATGGGGCTTTATGTATAATAAAACTTAAATTAAAAAAAGGAAAATACTTATGTTGTTAAAAAGCAAGAGTTTCAAGCTTGCCAGTGCTAAGGAGGCCTAAGGAACATCAGATGAGAATGTCTACCAAACAGCTAGTCATTAGAATTACAATGTTCATGTTGGGAAAAAGGATATGAGCTCCTATGAGAAGGAACTGTATTTAAGACCTCTGTATAAAGTTGGGACCCTGGAAGAGTTGTTGCTTCTAAGGAAACCTGGCTAGAAACTGTCCGCCCCAAGACTCTAGAAAAACAGGGTCCAAATTTCTATTATCAACACAATTTAAGAATCACAAATAAATTGAATAAATAAAAGTCAATCTTAAATTGAAGATATTCCAGACTTCATAAATGAGAAAACAAAACTCTTTTTATTCTCCATTAAAGAAAATAAAACTTTTCTTTAAGAACACAACCCAGACTGAAGAAAGGTACCAAATAAAACAAGCTCCATGGAAGATTAATTCAGATTAAAAGAAAAAAAAAATCACCCAAGGAAATGATTAGCCATGAAAAGAGTCAGCAGGAACAAACAGGAAAATTAGAACTCATAATAGTAGAATATTTGGAAGAGATTATAAAATAAGTATATCGAACATGATGATTAAAGAGAAAAGAGAGAGAATAAAAAATATAATGGAAGAACATGATTCCATCAGGCAAGGAGGTAAGTCGATTTGTAAAATAATCAAGAAGAACTTTTAGTCATTGAAATTAAAATCAATGAGCAGGATACAGACCAGAAAAAAACACACAGTTGCAGAGAGAAGTGATGAAAGGAATGATAGATATGAGGAAATAACACAGAATACTATAACTAATAATAATAAACAGCAAAGAGAGTTTAAAAGATACAGATGATAGAATCAAAATGACCAAAACACAAAGAACAGGATTTCAAGGAAAAGTAGTTGAAGGAAATGGGACAAAGGTATTATTCACGATGGCTGAGATAATTTGTATTGAAAAATGTCATAAGTTTTTAAATTGAAGAAGTACAATGAGAAAGGTTAAAAAAAAATTTAAAATCTTCATTTAAACAGGTAATAAAGCCAAAGAAACCAAAATCTCAAAAAAATCTTAAAAGCAATCAGAGAAATGAAGCAGATTACTTACAATAAACAAAAATTTGCAACAAAAGGAAGACTCCTCTGTCATAAGATTTATTAAGAAACAGCAATAACTGTGAACTTAGAATTTCAAGTCCAAACTATTATAAGAAGTAAAGGTGAAAAAATAATTTTAGAAAAACAAAAGAGATATTTACTATCTACAAACTTTGTTATAAAACCCACATTAGAATAAGTATCAGGTGGAAAGGAATTCAAATCAAAAAAAGAAATGAGATAAAATACCAAAGTAATAAAGCAACTGAGTTTTAAAAGGAATGGTTCTAAAAAGCCATAATAATTAATGTAAACAATTTTGGTAGACTTTGTGAATGTGATAGAAATAAAACACAAAATAGTAATCATAAGAATGAAAGGTTCCAAGCATTCTAATGCTTTTTTTTTAATAGAAGTATAGTAGAAAAATTATTTAACTTTAGACATTGTTTAATTTAAAATGCTACAAAAAACTAGAAATGAATGGGTAATTTCATCCCAGTACAAAAAAGAATAGTGGGAAGGAAGAAAGAAGGAAATGGAAGGGAAGAAAGGAAGGAAGGAATGAAGGGAAGGGAGGAGGAACAGTTAAATCAATTCAGAAATTAAAAAAAAAAAAGAAGAGTCATGCAAAGAAAAATATGGGAAAAAAGCCAAATATATTTGCAATCTCAATAAAAATAAATAGATTTAAATGGATTGTTATTTGGTGTCAGTGCCCAAAATATAGACTACAATCCAGCTGGGTGCTTTTTAAGAGACACGTAGGACAAAAGTATGGAAAGAGATTTAAAGGACAAAAGTACATTTGAGTAGATACACTAAAAAATTAAAACTTGGTTAGCCATGTTGACAGCAGAAAAAATAAGACTCTAGAAAAAATTATTAAGGACAAAAAAGAATTATTACATAACGAGAGAAGAAAATGTTCATAGATTTACATAGCAATACTAAGTTATCTGGGTATGTACCAACTTAACTTTATATAAATTGAAGGTTGACAGAATGTAGTGAGAAGCTAAAAAATACAAAGTGAAAAACATAGATCAAAACTCACAAAAAACAAATCACCAAGCAAATAAAACTTAAAAATTCTAAAAGAAAAAAAAAGTCAGAATGTGGAAGATTTGAACAACAAAATTTGTAACCTAGATGTAATGGACATGCATTGAACTCTGTGATGAACAACTCAGATTAAACGATCTTATCCACCACACCTCCAAGGTTTATTAATTAACCGAGCCCTCAGTCACAAAAGACTCAACAAATAACACAATTATATAACAGACACTGTGTTTTTGGACTATAATGCCAGAAAATTGATATTTACTTATGAAAAGATAGCCATAAAATTACACATTTGAAAGTTTAGAAATTTATTTGTATATAATTCTTGGGTCATAGAAGTTGTAATAGAGCTTGCAAAATACCTAGAATGAAATGATGGAATACCACAAAGCAAAACTTTGCAATGTTGCTAAAATATTATTGGCATATAAAATGCATGATTGACCTGTATAGATTTATGTAAATGAGTTCCAGTGCTCTCTGACTTCTTAATGTAATGAGGGCGGGGAATTAGGGGAGTGATATGAGGGGATTTATTCCCCTGGCCTCCGGCCCAAGAGGTTGCCTCTGGCTGGCTATGGCCCATCAACAGTTAACTCTGTGTAGCTTTCTCCTTCTGAGGTCTAGTAACTGTACCCTCCCCTAATCTCTCTGGGCCCCTAAGTAAACTACCCAGCTGCTACTACCCCTGGATTACTTTGCTATCTCTTGTGATTTCCCTATACCTACAACTTTGTAAACAGCCCTACTGTCAATAAACTCTCCTCAAATTATGCTGTTTTGAAGCACTTTCTATTTCCTGTTGTGGCCATGACCAAATCCCTAACAGAGATTTAATAATAGGTCTTTTAAATCAACAAGAAAAGAACAAACAACCCCATCAATCTGTGAGCAAACGACATGAAATAGAACCTTTTCCCAAAAAGACAGAGGAATGGCCAACAGACACATGAAACAATGCTCTTTGTCCCTAATCATCAGAGAAATGCAAATCAAAACCACTTTGAGATATCATCAACACAAGTGAGAATAGTCCACATCACAAGATCTCAAAGCTGCAGATGCTGCAGTGGGTGCAGAGAGAGGGGTACACTTACGTGCACGCTTGGTAGAATTGCAAACTAGTGCAGCCCTTTTGAAACGGATTATGGAGAATCTTTAAAAACTAAAAGTAAACCTCCCATTTGATCACAGAATCCCATTACTAGGTATCTACCCAGCATTCTAGCCACTAACACTGAGAATTCTTTGGGGAACTTATATTTCTTCTATTTACCTAGTTTTGCATCCTGCTTCTGTTCTTGGTCTCCTCACTGGGACTTTTTTTAACACACTCCTCTTTTTCAACACTTTCATCTTAGCAATGTAAAAAGCTGTGATGACTTCAATTCCCAGAGGTCTGGAGATAAGTGTGCAGCAGATATGACTGAGGGCCTGGGGCTACCAATGTTGTTACCCTGCAGAAAAATTGAGAAAGCTACCTGTTCTCTACAATTCTTCCCCATCCTACATCCGTGCCGCTAGGACATGGACATTGCTTTCCTCATCTTCTCGGTCTCAGTGTCCCTCTAAGATGCTGGGCTCCCCCTTCCCATCCAATGGGTTTCTGGTCTCTCCTTTCTACTTTCCTGATGTTTATTTTCCTACAACCAAAATTACCTGTCCCATTAACACAGCAAACATCTGTGCTCTGTCCTTATAGAACCCAGACCCTTTTTCAAGTACCATGACATTGTTTGCCAGATGATTTTAATGACTAAGACACGACTATAGTCATTAAGCAGATGTCATATGAGTCTAAGATAAACTCTGTTACTAAAAAGAAATTACACATTATAAATAATCCTATGTAAGTTAAAGATAATTTCCATGAGTAACAGAGAAGGATTGACCTCTTTCTTTTAAAATACTACATATCAGAGATAACTGAAATACTGTTTCCACTACAATTATACCCAATTGGAGCTGTGTGTTCTTGAATCTGTATTTCAGTATCATAAAGTAATTCTATTTTGTAGTCACTGGGTTTTACATTAGAAGAACCCCCAAAATGTTCTCAATTAATAAATTGCTTTGGATGCTAAAGCTCTGATAATGGAAAGCAGCTCTGCTTTCCAAATGTGTGAGCTAAAATATGTATGAAAATTTCCACCAATGACCATCAGTACACAGATGAATACAGATGTTTCTCTACTTACGATGAGGTTATGTTAAAATAAAATAAGTCAAAAGTATCCTAAACTGAAAATTCATTTACACCTCAATAAACCCATTGCAAATCTGAAAGTCATAAGTCGATGCATCGTAAGAAGAGGACTATCTGTATTTGTAGATCAAGACAGACAAAACACAGAGGCACAAACATTGCCTTTACAGTAGTAGCTAAGTCCATGGCACATTTGATCCGGGCTTCAGTACAGGCACCAACCTTAGGACTGCCTGGAGTGGAGGGATTGATTCTAAAAACCGAATCTTCAGGTCAAAAAGTATGTGCCTAAGACTTTCCCCCACACTGTACAATGAAGCCATATATGTGCTTCAATAGACTTTATTCCACTTGAAGTTTCTTCTGAAAATGAAAGCCCTGATACCACTTTTAAAATTTGGCAGGACTAAGTTTTGCATGAATTTTCCCTCTCCCCAATGAAGCCCCTGCCTAGTTGTTATTATTTCTCCTTCCACATTTATTGTTATTAGATTATATTGCTTCAAATCATTTCAAAATATTTTTAGTGCAATATATTTTGGAAATAAATAGTTCTGAATTCATAAGCAATCCCTATGGCATGTCCTTGGCATCGGCCATAAAACTCCAAAGCACCTAATTTATTTGATTGATTGATTTTTCATTGTATTAAAGGATATCAAGCCCAACAGCATATAATTTTTCTCTTACCAAATGGAATATGAATGAATAAAAGATAATTGCTTTTTTTGTATTCAGTCTGTTGTCTTCATGAGGTTTTTCTCCCCCTCCCCTACAGCTTGGAGGTGAATAAAAAGGTACCTTTTTTCTTTTTATGGGAATAACAACTTACCCTACTATTCCTTAATAACGTTCATATGCAGGCCCAGGTCAGAGACCTGTCGTGTTACCTCCACCAGGAATTCTGCCTCGCTCTGGTCCAAATGGACCACAATGCCAGTGAACATGGCACAACTTAGAGACTGGGGCTGACATGATGCTTTTCTATTTGGTGAGGAGAAGAGATTTCCTCTCGATTCTTTTCTGGTTGGAAGATACATGTCCATTCTCTTAAAGTTCACAGGCCTAAGAACAATGCAAAGAGATTGGGTTTTATTTTTCTAAGGAAGTAGGTGAACACAGCTTGAACTTAGATAAATGTTTGCAGAGATGGCCTTGAAGAAGCAACTGTTTTCTCATCTCCTCGACTCTCACTTGTATCTCTCTTCAACTTGGTTAACAGTATGGAGCTGACCAAAATAATTGCATTCCTTTATCTTCCTGACCATTGTAATCACTCTTTGTAATCCCAGCAGGAGGGTGACAAGTGGTATGAAGGAGCTGGCAGGCAGAAGGACAGGACAGTGTGTTGCTGCTAACCCCCATCACTGACACTGGCCTCTCCACAACCTGCTGCTTACTTTTCACAGCCCTGGAAATGGTAGATAATGACCTAAGAAGAGAGCTGGACAAAGTTAAATTTAATAAGCGCATTTTCTGGAAATAATAATAAACTCTGGTTTCATCTTTAAAACCTAGAATGTACCTTCAAAAACTATTTGCAGTTTTTATTGTGTTAATGTATTTGGGGGAGAAGGGTGATGGAGTAGGCAAAATAATTCTCCCTCTAAACCCATTTTCAGGTTTCAAACCTGATTGTAAGTATCCACTTAAATTTAGCATGTCACACATACAAAAACAACCAAAATGTGAATTTTTCATTTCCAGAATAATGACTTGGTTAGTTTCCATTTCTCTGAATCTAATAGAAAAACACACCAGGGTGAGATTAAGGAAAATTATCCTGTTATTTATTTTTGCCATAGGCCTTTGTAAGGCTCCAGAAGGAAAATAAATCAATTATCAACAACAGACTGAATACGTGCACTATGCAATATTAGACCCCTCATCTCCAGGACTCTCAGGTTTTTTGCAAGATTAATCTTCAAGGTCCAGCACTTCTACAAGCCCTTCATGCAGACCAACCTGTGACTTCTAGATCTGTGACAAGACTGTATTTATGTGTTTTTTTCCATGTATATCTCATCAAAACTATGGGAAAAGCCAATTTCAAGAAAGGCTTTGGTTGTAGGTCTGACCCAACACTGAGAGCCAGAAGCACTTTAGCAATGGTTTAGGGGCCAAGGGAAAACTATAACTTCATCTTCTGAAGGTTTGCTGAAAAATCAACCCACAAAAAGCAGATTAATTGGAGAAAAGGCAAAGACTTATTGAAGAAAGATACTCTATAATTAGAGCTTATGATTTGTACCTGAAACAATTGCACAGCTCATTCTATGCTGCCATTGTGTGTAAAGAGGTGATCCCAGATTGGAGAGCAGAACGCAGTTCAGTGACAGTGTCTGAGAGAAGTGGAAAGGTAGGAATCTGCTTATTTAGAAAGACTTCTCTTACAGCAATGCCTGATGAAAAGATGATCCAACATCATAAATGTCAAGGAGAAAAAACATCAAGGAAAGACATTCAGTGGGTTGGAGGAGAGACACAGTGCAAAGGGCTCGACTCCAATCATTGCTACCCTCAGCCACGAGCACTGCCTTGAGGAAGCAATCCAAATCTCAGTGTTCTCACCAACTCCAAAATCAGAAAGATTCCTTTCAGAGAACATAATATAATCCGTAACTTTATTCCTCCTCCCAGGAAGTATTGACAACAAATGCTGGGGAGAAATAAACAAAATGGGAAGAAGTCAATGGGGCTGACTCTTTCAGAAGGCTATCAAGGGTCCAAAACCTTACATCAGTCTATGGGACATATTTATTTATTTATTTATTTATTTTTTTGGGGGGGATTAGATGTTATTTTATTGTAATAAAAACACTCAATACAGATTTTGTTAAGATACGCTCAGTATGCTGGGATCATGCTATTATAAGATAACATGCTGGACTAGAATTGAGTGTAAAATGTGGGTCACTTTATTTTAACTAAAAAAAAATTTTTTTTATTTTTAATTCATTCTAAAATTATTTTCTTTTTCCATTCTTTTTGTTTGTTTGTTTTTTTATTTTTTTTATTGTTAAATCATAGCTGTGTACATTAGTGCAATCGCCTGTACCTATTCTAAGATGCACCATAGATGTGGCCCCACCCATTACCCTCCCTCTACCAAAACCTCCCCCCTCCATTCCCCTTCCTTGGCCCTTTCT
>CAUYPK010140630.1:0-18281 GCA_963574355.1 Loris lydekkerianus | reverse complement strand
TTCAGGAGCTAATAAAGTGCTTCCTATCCATGATTTTAATTACCGGATATACGCGAGGATAAGCCGAGTTTTTTCCGGCACAAAATTTGTGCCGAAAAACCCGAACTCGGCACAAATTTGGTGCCGAAAAAACTCGGCTTATACTCGAGTATATACGATATATCTATCTAGATTAATAGCTGACTATGAAGCCATTAATGTAAATTCATAATTAATGACATGGGAAAATTTCCAACAACAAAACATGAAAGATGTAAGATTAAAATGCATACATAAATGCACACAGAAATTTATTAGAGTGCAAGTTTCAATGTACGTATGTGATCATTCACATATATGTAAGCACACGCATAGCAAAAAGAGTGCTATGAAATTCATTGAAATGCCATTAATGGGTTTCAAGATTATAGGGAAATGTTTTGTTCTATGCCTTTGTAAAAGTCTTCCAGGTTTCTAAATCCACAGCTCGTTTTCATTATAAAAAGTGCATTTTAAAAACATGCAGCAACACCGTTATGGTTCCCAAATATCTGCTATATTTCTGTGACCAAAATAGGCTAACACTAGGCCAAAACAGTTCTTTGTAGATAATGTGACCAACAACTTCAAAATTCCCGCACTAGGCAGCACAGGGATGCCTTTTAAAAGCAACGGCATAGGGTGATTCTCTGAAAAGCCTATTCCACATGGAAGGGGGGTGTTTAGCTTCACCACTGGTGTGAATGTAACATAGATAAAAGTTGCTGCCTGTTACACAGCAAACCTGTCCACACCCTTCCCCCTCACATGCCACAACCAGCAAACCCTTTACATGATAAAGGTACAGAGATACATATTCTATTAATATTATATTGAAACCTCCATAATATTCCCGTTGCAAAAATTTGTAACTCAATTATACTAATTTTTACTTCAATTATTTAGCTTTATATGTACTTTCAACATTGAAAGGAAAAATAAATTACTCTGGGCCCCAATTTTATCACAATAAGAATAATTAAGTATCTTATAAGCTCAGTCTTCTCTGGTGAGTTATAAACAAATTTCTCTTTCTGAGAAGAAAATTAAATTCCTATTGCATCTGGAATCTCTTGCTAAAATATTTTACTACTATTGTTTGGGGGTTTAGAATAATGGAGGCAGTGTTCATGTAAATAGAGTATCTCCATTTCCTGTTTTTTTAATTGTCGAATTGTCCATTTTAGCACCAGTTTCATAGTTTACTTAATTCATGAAACAGAATCTAGGGGGTTGTGTGTGCTCTGGAACCCACATAATCAAAAAAATGGCTAATAAAATATGAGATCATCATAAATGAACTGTTTTATTTTTATTTTTATAGCAGACATGCTTATAAGATTTAGCATATGTTCAACTCTTTCTATCGTGGGAGAAACAGTAGAAGTTGGCTTAGACTGGGTAATAAAGGGAAATAGACAACAAATGTGGAGGATGCTCAGCTAAAGAAATATTGGACACAAAATTATATATCTCCCTGTTTTTTTCTTTTCTCCCAGCTAATTGAGGTTTCACTAATTTAGCAAAGATATTTGAAGACAAATTAGAATGCCTCATTCAAATTTGCCAAAAAGATTCCATTTCCTTTATCAATAGCCATCCAAATTAGTTCATTCAAATGAGATGTAACACCCTCTCTGTGGGAGGCACTGACATGAAGGCTGTCAATTATAGGAGCTTCTATACAATATTCTAGTTGTTCAGTGAAAATGACCTCAGTATTTTTAGCAGTCACTTTATCCTAACAGAGAATATTTTTCACTTTATCCTAATAGAGAATATTTTTCCTAGTTTAGGGAAAAAGTGTTTTTCAATAAATCAAAGAAAAGGAATACCAATAATTATTTGTGAGCATTTGTTTTCTCTGGTAGTTATGTGAACAAGTAATTCTTCAGTTCCATAACCATTAGAAGAAAATATGACATATACATAGTATATTTCTTTTTTGCTAGAAAATAATTTGTGAATCTACAGTGCCTAAGTAGTGTCACTGATCACATTTAGTGAGCATTTACTGTTCATCTTTTGCATGCAAGTTACAGCCTGAAATAAAAGATTAGCAACTCAACATCCTTGGCATCAGAAGCATTTAATTTGGGGGCCCGGTGGGGAGAAATGGAAGAATGAACACCAAATTGGTCCCTTTTCTAAAAGTATTAATCAAGAGTAACTTAATTTTTGAGGGGTAAACTTTATAAAGAAATTAACATGAGCTAGAAACTATATATGACTATGACACTAGAAAACATTGTAATGACATTTGAAGTGCACTCAAAGATAAATAAATTTGGAGTGGCATAGGGCTGTACCTTAAGAAGATGATTCAGCAGCAGGGTACTGTTGATGAAGGAAGAAAACAAGAGAGCAAAATCTGAGGAAAATATTTCAGAGTTCAAGAATTAGGAGGCTGACTCTGCTCTAAAGGAAATAATCTAAAAAGGGAAATGTGGGAGTAAAATATTGATATATCACAGACATAGAATTTGCATTGGTTAAAAACATTAATAGAAAAAGTGGAAGAAAGGTAACAGCTCCAAGTTCAAAAAAATAGATCTATTTATGGAAATGATACAAAGTCAAGAAGAAAAGAATATTTTAGGAAATGCTGAGAGTAGGAAATGAATGGATTTGTTGTTTAACCTACCAAGTTTCACTTACTTGTAGACCATCCAAGACACGGCATCAGGGAGACTAAAATGCCGGTCTATAGATGCAATTTCAGGACTCACTGATGCTTAAAGCACAGGAATAGATGAAATTCCTAAGAAAGAAAGTCCCACAAGAAAGTAGGTATAAAGAGAAAGGAAAGATATCTGAAGAAAGAAGCTAAGGAACAATGTCTATTAAGGATATTAAACTATGATAATGTAAATCAATGTGATTCCCATTTTTACTTTCCAGCACTTGCCAATGAAATCACAGTTTTACTGATATTTGACTCAGTGTGAAATAATTCAATGAGGTTCACAATTTTATTGAGAATTTCACAGCATGTGGAATGTCCCTTATGAGATGAAAAATATTGGAATACAATTCTGTAGTGCTGATAGGGTAACTTTTATTTTCTCCTAACCAGAGAGCAATAAATAAATTCTGTCACTTATGTAGCATATTATGGAAACATAAAAACTTAGAAGTGCCAAACAAATTTCTGTACATTGGGAAAATTCTTATTTAAATGGCAATAAATTTTTATTGATCTGATAAACTATTATTCATCTGTGTTGTCTTAGATCCAATTTTGTTTCCTTCATCTTAGCCTAAGCAAAGCAAAGTGAGCTGGGAACCATATTCCTTTCATGGGCAAAAGAATTATCAGAGTTCACCATTATGTTACATCAATAAAGGTAAAACACTAATGTATGAATAATAGCAGAGATGAATTATATTAATAGCAACAATAACAGGTAAGGTGTCTCTGTATGCACAAGAGCCAGTTCTCTAACTTACTATGGGGTCTACTATCTCACTCTTTCCTCCATCTATCTTGCTAAGTCATCAGAACTCAGTAGTGGGGATTGCCTTCTATTTACTATGCAGGTTGAACCATGAAGTCCCCTCCTCCTTTTAATTATCATGCAGATTGTACCTGCTTCCTTTGCAGGCTGTTGGAGACATCAGCTCCCAGCATCCTAAAAGAATGGGAAGAAGGAATACCGATTCCCAATGTGACAACTCTTGTTATCTAAGCAACAAGATACTATACCCTATATTTTTATTTTCTTAAAGGATTTTCTAATTCAAAAATTTGAGTCCTCTCCTCCTAATACTCAAGAGAGCTTGCAGGTAGCCAAAATGTCAATTTGGGTAGCACATTTTCAAAGTATACCTCCAAATCCTTTGTCCTCTCTGGCAGGGACGCATCCTGTCCTATGTACATCTGTCTTCAATTAGGAATTTGTTTGTTTGCTGTTTTCAAATTACAATGCTTTTGAATTGCTCAAGGAAAGAAACACCCACCTATAAACCTTTGAAGGCCTAAATTATTAGGTCTTTAACATTAACAGTAAAACTATCAGGGTAAATAAAGTTTAAAGTCAAAAGCTGGGGCAAAGAAAACTTGTTTATATGATCATCAGTATTACCACTGATGTTACCCACTGGTAATCCCACTGATATTACCACTGATATTATCCACTGGTAATATTGATGATGACAATATAAACAAGTTTTCTTTGCCCCAGCTTTTGACTTTAAGCTTTAAACAAAGCTTTCTTTGTTAAGTGGACTAGGTTTTTCAACTCTCAGTTCCTCATTCTAATAGGATTACGTGAAAACCTTTTGTCTCATGACTCCGAAGTGGCTTCCCACAGTGGGTAGAACACCCATCCTCACTTCACTAACTTTGGGCTCAATCAAGTGACTTGCGCTGATTTACAGGATGTTATGAAGTCAGAAGCATAGACTATACTTAAATGGTTGGTATTTGCTGCTTGTCCTTTTGTCATCTGGAATGAGAAGAGTATGTCAGGTAGAGCCCCTAGTCCTAGAATGAGAAGAAACACGAAGCATACCTGAATAGCACTTGCAGTCTGGATCCAAGCCCAGATGACCCCATCTGTGCTCAACAATGCTCAGCAGTGCCACAGCTGACCTGCTAGCCCAGGCCCAAGAAATAGTGAGGTTAGACACTGTGATTTTAGAGATGTTTATAATGCAGCAGCATCACAGAAGAAAAAAACAAACAAACAATGGAATTGTGCTGTGTAGCTTTTCTAAACCAAATTGTATGTCTTGGATCAGTACATAAGCATAAACATGCAAAAGTATAAAAATGCAAAGGACAAGTATTGAATAAAAAAATCTTCCCTTTTTTCTAGCAACGAATTGGATAGGAAAGCTAGAACTGTGAATGGGACACTTTTAGAAAGAAAAGATAAGGAAGACCCTTCCCAATCCATCCTCCCACCACCAATCAATTAAAGTAATTTGTGTGAAATTTTGTTCGTTTGAACATGGCAGATAAACATTTTTGTGCATGTGGCTCAGAGTGGGCAAAAGAATGGACTATATCTGCTGTACCCCACCCAGAGCAGGGTAGGAATCTGGAGTCAGGCTGATATAAACCCTGCTACTTACTGGCTAGTGTGTTCTAACAAGGGAGCTTCAAGCCTCAGGAACAGAAGACTCACAGAAATATAGAGAAAGAACTGTTCTCCTCGCCTCACTCCCTAATCAAAAAAACATCTTTGGCACTGTGAAAGGAGGAGGTGGCTACTATTGGCGGATGTTGTTGCCCTCTGAGTGGAGGCAATGGACAGTTAAACAGATCTCAACTCACAGCACCAGAGCACACTACCAGGTGCTATGTTCTCATCATAGGTTCTGTAGTGTCTCAGAATTAACAGAATGTGTAGAAAAAGGACACTTCTAAGTAGGCAAAAACTCAGAACTTGTAAAATTCATGAATTGATATTAATGTAGTGAAGCCTGAAAAGACATGTTATATTTATCCTTGAATAGATTTAATTCATTTCAACAAATATTTATCAAGCATTTATTAGGTGGGAAGCATTATTTATGAATAAGAATGAAAGTAGTGGGCCTAAAGCAGTATTACTTATTAGTTTAAGATTTTTAAAGTAAATTTCAGATGACTTGAGATTGGGAAGTATATTTCTCTCTTATATCTTCATGTTTGGTTTCAGTCTTGGTTGACAAAGCCCTGGATTAATAGTAGGTGACAAGTTATGTACAGTCATAATTGGTTATCCCAACACCAGTGACCAATGGCTCTTGCTGCATCACCTCTGTTTTCTGAACTGAAAGATTATCCCAAACTATCCCTGAATTATTATTCTCTCTAGATCTAAAATTCCACAGTTGAACTTTAGAGTCTCAATTTTTTAACTCTATTCTTATATTCAAAATATAGTTGTCCTTTGTAAATTCTACAAGGATAATGAATTAAAGAATAAAAAAAAAGTGGTCTTAGAAGGTAATTGAACTTAGATTTATCAATCATATTAATACAAATGTCAATACATTAGTAAACATAATCATGACACGATGTTATGTATATTTCTACATAGGATTAATTGAGAAATGCTTCAAATAAATTAGCCAATATATCACTTGTGATTCTGCATTGTGTTATATGCAAACAAGGATAAAAATGAAAGCCAAAAATTGTGCTCAGCACAGAGTTAAGTTTGAGTTTTCAATATAATGTGAATTAGGCATTTAAGCAAAATTCAAACTGAATTTTGTTAAATATTTTTGTTTCTCGAATAATGTAGCAGACACTATGGTTGGAAAAACTTCAACACCTCCCCACCCCACCCCCCCAAAAATATTAAAACCACACACACTCCTTTAGCATCTCTAAAACCATTTTAACATCATTGAGGATATAAACATAGGGAAGGCTTTTTTTGTAGTAAGTGTTTGGTATGTTCAAGAGTCATCTCTTCTACCCATAAGGGGGAGGAATGGAGGCTGTTGGGCATCTAGTGCACCCCAACCTGACACAGTGGTCAGCAAGGCAGATTGCACTGAGGAAATCATGAAACTCACACCAAACTTAGCGCATAAAACCAGAAGTCTGTATGGGCATACACTGTTTCATGTGCCTGGCAGCAGCATGAAAACAATACAACAACCTGTTCTGCTTCCCAGAATCTTTTTATTGGGTACATAACAGAGAATATGTGCAAGAATGCACAATAGTCAGCAGTCAGGAGTCAAGGTAAAGTAAAGGGTAAACAGGGACACAGGGTAATGGGACATCTGAAGAGGCCAGATAATGGTGCAAGAGGAAGAGAGGGTGCAAGTCTCATCTCCTCAGACAGACATCTCGCCTTCTCTAGCCTAAGCTAATTGATGGCTTCAACTTGCCTGCCCTGCTGATTTCCCCCAGTCAGGCCAACATTCCCCTGACAGGGCACCTTACCCTGAGTTGGAAGATCCGTGAGGATTTCAGCCTGTATACCTCCCACATAGGGCTTGATTATTTACCCTTTGCAGTTTAGGGATGCAATAGTCTTGTTCTTACACTTTGCCTGGAAATTTGGTCAGGTAAGGGTGGACTTGTTTCCCACTTTGAAGCAGCACAGAAAGAGGTGCAATGTGGAAGAGGCAGACGTCATGGAACATGAATAGTTCTCTTAAACCAGACTGTAGAACCAACCTGGGGTCATCTTAGATACTGCTGGACATGGCTTCCTTGGGAAACAAGACTAGAGAAAAAATGAAATCGAGGAATGTGTAAAGATGAGAGAGAAATAAGTGACCAACATGGAGACAGATTCATTCACTCTGTCTTTGGAATTTCATTTGAGAAAACTTCATGAATAGGTGGAGAAACAGCTGTTACTGCATCATCACATTAGTATCAGCCAATTCAGAACTTACCTGCTCCCCTTGTCTATGCCTTTACCTCATACTCCACATTGTGAAGAGGCCAGAAAATACCCATTGCAAGTTGAGGAAAAGGAACAGAGGAAGTAAGTGAACGAAGGAAAGATACAATGAAAACTCGCTTTTTTTTTTTTCTTTCACTACTTTAATGTTTTTTATTTGGCTGTTTTAAAAATAGTAAAATATTTTGCAAGAAACAAAATCTATTAGAATTTATATATTTTATCTACATTTCAAAGTTTCTTTTGTTGTCTTTTCAGCTTAAGTATTAATTCATCAAAAAACTGCTTTTCCAACTTAGAGATTGGAATCTATTCCAAAACATAGATAATATCTTGAAAAACATTACTAAAACTGGTTTCTTCTTTCTTCACTTATACTAACAGGTAATTTGATTTTCTCCATTCTTTTCAATCAGAGCCTCATACTTCTTAGAATGACTTCCAAAATGTAATTTTGTGTCATAGGTATTTCTAAAGTATCAATAGTATTTGTTTCTTCCCTTTCTAAATTCAGAAATCTTTTTCTCCCCCTTTGGTTATGTAGATCACTTTGATAATGCTAAAGTCATGGTTATAAGTATTCCATCATTCAGGGTTCATTATACCTGTTAGGTTTTTACATGTCTGCTGCTCAATCCTCCCCCTGCTTGACTTCTGTTGAGCTTTACTTCACTCGATGCACATGTGTGTTCGTTGGTTAGTATCAGTCTAACAGTGAGTATATGTGTTTTTTTTTTTCCTTTCTTTAGATATTTCACCTAAGATAATGGTCTCTAATTCCATACACATTGTTACAAAGGGCATTAAGTAATCTTTCATGGCTGAGCAGTACTCTGTGGTATACACATACAACATTTTGTTAAACCACTCATGTATTGATGGGCACTTGGGTTGATTTTAGATCTTTGCACTTGTGAATTGTGTAACAATATACATTGGGGTGAAAGAAATCATATTTAATAAATAGTGTTAGGAAAATTGAATAGTCACATGCAGAAGAATGAAACAGAAACTTTATCTCTTGCCACTCACAAAAATTAATTCAAGATGGATAAAAGACTTAAATATAAGAAATGAAACCATAAATATAAGGCATGAAACCATAAGGATGCTAGAAAAAATGTTGGAAAAACTCTACTTAATATCAACCTATGAAAAGAATTTATAACTGAGACCTCAATAGTAATCATAGGAACAACAAACAAACAAAAAAAAGGATTTGATTACAATTTTAAAGCTTCTGCACAGTGAAGAAAATAATGAAAAGAGAAAATAGATAATCTAAAGAATGGGAAAAATATTTGCAAACTATTTATCTGATAAAGGGCTAATAACCAGAATCTATGAAGAACTCACGCAATTCTGCAAGAAAAAGACAAACATCCCATTAAAAAGTGGACCGAAGACATGAACAGAAACTTTTCAAAAAAAGATAGACAAATGGCCAATAAACATATGAAAAAATTCTCAATGTCAGTGAGCATCAGGGCAATGCCAATTAAAACCACAGTGAGATACCACTTTACTCCTGTAAGAATAGATATTAAAAAGCCCCCAAACAATAGATGCTGGTGTGTATGCAGAGAAAAATGAATGCTCATACACTGATAGTGGGAATGCAAATTAGTACAACCTCTACAGAAAACCATATGGAGATTCCTCAAAGAAATAAAAGCAAACCTACCATTTGATCCAGCAATCCCTCTACTGGGTATTTACTCAAAGGAAAAGTAGTCATTTTATCTAAAAGACACCTGCACTCAAATGGAACTCACTTTTGAACGTTTTATTTTAATAGGACTGGAAATTTTAAATTTTAAGTTATGACTTTATTTCAAAAGACTTTTACTATGTAAGAGTGATGGCAAAAGTCATGAAATCTGCTTGAGTTTTCACCCATGGGCAGAGGACAAAAATAACTCCATATAGTATATTCTAAGTACAAAGGGAAATAAAAATAAAATCACTGGTCATTGCCCCTACAAGTACAACCAGTTGAATTACATTGAAAGTCCAAGGTGTAATGCACTTATTTATAGTAAATGAGTCATAATTTTAAAAAATACGGGGCTTATCAAGTAGCCAAGAACTGAAGAAGTTGTTTAGGCTACAATTATTTAAAGTCCTTTCCCTCCCCTCAGATTAAATTTTTTTCATTATAATTTATTTCTATCCAAAGAGCAAGGATTTTCTATTTAACACCAGTCACTAATACATTTCTGAGAATCAGAGGTTCGATGCTAAAATGCTAACAAGATATCTATTTCCTACTGTGAAAAGAAAAAGAGTGTTATATATTATATATATATGTATATAAACCCTAAATTCCAGAGTTGATTTCTCATGAAATTGATGAAGCTTAACTTTCAAAGTCCTTCACTTGTATAAGCCCCTTGCAAAATCCTGGGAGGACTTAATAGTGAATGCTTGTAACATTAATAAATGTAAAATTTTTTCATTATTATTTTAGTTAAAATAAAATAGTTGCCAGTATGGGAGTCTTTACAAAACCTAAATTCACCCTAACAATTGAGTCCTTCCCTAAATGTAAAGAAAATACAGAAAACCCCTAGAAATATTCTTATATGCAAAATTATTAAATATTGTTTTCTGATTATCATACAAGTGATTTGAATAGTACAATTGTTGCTTTTATGTATGATAACATCTTTTCTGTTTTCTCATTTATTTGTTTTCTTATTCATAGTTTCTTCCATGCTTTTGTATTATGAAGTGGAACTTATTAAATAATACTGTGTTAAAAACACTTTGGAAACACCTTCAGGGCAAGTACACCAGACAAAAAAAAATGGCTCATAATGAGCATGGTGCTGCAATGGCTTTTATAGCCAGAAATATCTTCACTACATGTCTCTTTTTTGACACATACTGCTTTTTCCAAACTATCTACATGTGATTGCCATATTTATATATGAAATGTAATTTGTAACTAATTATATATGAAATGTAATTTGCTTACTTACTGTACCTTGTTTTCCCCAAATTGCTTGTATTTTGTTTTCTAGATGCAAATATAAAATTTCTAATTTAAATGTACTGAGAATTAAGGCATTCTATAAAGTGTATGTATTTAATAAACGTAATCAAGTACATGTATTTAAGAGTCACTCTGCTAAGTAAGCTGTAACAAAGAGATCAGTGTGGGGTGAGTTTACCTTATTTTTCAAAACTAGCTCAATTTCATTGCCTTGCAGTTGAACCTCTATGGCATTGCTGAATAATAAAAAAGACAAAAATAAAAATAGAAACAATGATAGCTGGTGTTGATTCTTCCTAAACTTTTAACTTAACTTCCTCAAGCACCATCTCATTTAATCTTTCTAATTATCCAATAAAATGGGTATAATTATATATGTTTTACAGGTGAAAGAACTTCAGTAAGAGATTGAGTAATTTGTCCAAGGTGATGTAGCTCTCAAATGACAGAGCCAAAAGTCCATTGTACTTAATAAATAATTTTTCAATAAATAGCTATGGAACATCTTAACACAAGTCATGCCACATTGTTTTGCTTACATTTCATATCATATAATATGCATGCCAGAGATGTACTTCTCTGTATTACAGAAATTTTTGTATTAGTTTTATGCTAAAACTTCAATTCTCTTTTTGTAAGTAATAGATTGATGCTATCTACCGTGAACTTCTGGTAGTAGTATAAATCATCACAGGTCTTCTGAAGAAGAGTATGAGAATATTTACTGAAATTAAGTAGGCAATTATCCTATGATACAAAAATTTTATTCTTAGGTATACACAGTGAGCACTATGGATCAGAATAGTTCGTTTGAACTAGGTATGCATACAACAATATGAATGCATAAATGTTAATATTGAGTGAAGCAAGGTAAAAAGAGGATAAAATTGCACTATCATATATATCATAACAATATATATGTAACAAAAAAGAGATAAGAATAGTAACATAAAAAACAATGGAAACGTTTTAAGAATACACTAAAATTACAAGAACTAGATTGACCTCACTCAATGGTTACCAAAGAATGTATGGGAAATACATACTGAAATAAAATTAAATTAAATAACAAAGAAATTTTACATGAAGTGATAACAACAATGTTCCACAAATTAATACATATTATTAATTTGAATAATTAACTTGAAACACTGGAGATTTTGATCCAGTGTTCTGATTCAGGCTCTCTGGTTGAGATCACACACTACACAAGGGTTGGAATATAATGCAAAATAGAATTCAGCCCTGCATTTTCAGAGCCATCAATCACCAAAGACAGTCCCCTCTAGTCACCAGCCATCATTGAGCTCATTTTATCAGATTATTTATTCAACTAAGAACATTTAATTAAATTCTCACTTGAATAGCTAGAAGTAATAGAAAACAAAGATATACGCACGATAAACCAGGGTATTGAAGTGTAGTTTGGTGCTTTTTATAATCTAGTTAAAATAGAATTTCTCAAAATGCAGCTTGCTATAAAGCAGGATTCCTTAGGAAGTTTTCAGTATTAATATCTGATACGTAATATATGAGTCTCTTCCTCTTTGCCTCTTTTACTCTCTGTTTCTGTCTCTTTGTGTAACATAGTCTTAGTAAAAAAGCATTCCATTCTCATCATTAATAATAATGAAAGATTAAATATATAGAATGCTGGCAATTGCCAGATGTCAGATATCACTGTGTGCCCTGTTAAAGAGTTTAAATGAGATATTAAATCCTCAATTTGCTCAGGTTGATACCATTTTCATCACTGCATATCATCTACCTGTGCTGACTTCTCTGCTAACAATGCATGGCATATTTAAAATTTATATTCTAGAAGCTGACAATATAGTTATATGAACCAAGAGCAGAAATAACCTCAAATGTTAGCAATTTGACTTTTTTTTCTGTATATGGCTTCTTTATTACTATTTTTCCTGTCTTATATTGACAAGAATGTCTCTCTCCTTCGTGTCCCTGTAGTTTCCAGTGTAATCCCAGTAACATCTTATTTATATCTATACTGCATTATATTTTTCTGTAAAGTCCTATCTTTCTCATTAGATTGTGAAGTAGTTCTCTGAGATGGAGACTATCTTTTGCATATCTGTATCATCAGGAAAAACAATATCTTATCTACTATATTTATTAAAAAGTTGGAGACTGTGATGAAATTGATATCCTTAAGACCCATTCCCATCAAAGAGCATTTCTGAAATGTATCTGACCCAGTAGCTAATATATCAGTGGGGCAAAAAAGACCTTAACTTTATTTTCTTTCACCTGAGGATATCTGAATGAGAAAAACATCCTACACTTATAGAAGGCTATTAGTAGAAGACACATTCCAGCAGCAGCTCTGTGGTTCAAATTGGTTTCTTTAGATGCCAATTATCAGGGACTGGCAGTCTCATCATAGCTACGTATTAGCACTTGGTCAATTTACATGCCACTCTTGGAATGGGAATACTTTACAGGTCTGAAAACCCTATTTCCAAAAACCCAGGTGAATTGGTTGGGTGGAAGAGATAACCATGCAGCTGCTTAGTGGGTGGTAATGCAGCCAATTGTTCCTGTCAAAATACAAGGTATAATAAAAAGCTGCAAATGTAGAGTGTAATATTCAGCCAAGCCTTCATAAAACAAAATTCCTACTGTATTAATATGAAAACCCAGTTTTGTGTTGGGTACTTGGCGCTATGAAGAGTGTCAATTCATTTCCTATTAAGAAGACATCATAGATGCAGCTAGACAATAGCTTGTTTAAATCTCCATCAGGACTAGCAATTACCTGTATCCTTGAAAAATAGAAGGAATGGCATGTGGAGGGTCAGCAAGAGTGGACAGCTGGTCAGTCCTCTGGGCTGGAACTACATAAAGCCTCAGCACTGCTGTTTAAATGTGGAGTGTCATTAAATTGGCATTTAATTGAACACTATAAACAATGTCACTAGGACAACCATGTTGTTAACGATTAACCCTAAAGTAATCAGATGCTGTTTTCTGTCTTCTGGTGGCTTCTTAAAATGTCACTTACACAAGGTCTGTCTGGGGGCAGAGGAAGATAACAACACTGTGGAGAAAAAAAAGTCTACCTGTATAAAATCACAATCTTACTTCTTACTTTTCTCACTTATAACTGTATTGGTATAAAACTTGTCTTTTGAATCAATATGTACAAAGTCATTATTCTATTATTTATTTTATTTTATTATTTATTTTGAGACAGTGTCTTGCTCTGTCACCCTGGGTAGAGTGCCATGGTGTCATAGCTCACAGCAACCTCAAATTCTTAGCCTCAAGTGATCCTCTTGACTAAGCTTCCCAAGTAGCTGGGACTACAGGCACCCATAATAATGCCTGGCTAGTTTTTCTATTTTAGTAGAGACAGGGTCTTGCTCTTGCTCAGACTGGTTTCAAACTCCTGAGCTCAAGGGATCCTTTCACCTTCACTTCCCAGAGTGTTAGGATTACAGGCATGAGCCATTGCATCCATCCCATAATTCTATTTTAAATGACTTGTTAAATCAATGATTAAAATAAATATAAAATTCAAAGACTTTTGAGATTCTGCATTATTTGCCTTAAATTTGACTTACCTGTGGTAAAAATGCGTGGGTGATTTGACATATGTGTTAAAGTTTAAGGTAACCTGAAATGGCAGCTACAAACTTGCTGCTATGCAATGCCGACTGCCTAATTACACACAATCCCTTTCATAACTGCTAACCCTGAGGTTACCTGCGTTTCTTCCCAAATATATATATATATATATTTGCACAAACCATTTTACTTTATTTGTTTGTATATATGCTACTTCAGGTGATTTTTATGTAAAATGTTTAATAGCCCAGACTTTGAGCAGAAAACAAAATGCTATCCCAAGAAAAAGTGTTGATCCATGTGGATATGGGTGTTGAGCAAGGAGAAAGAATGATGAGTCAGAAGGTGAAACCCAAGGAGAAAAGAAGCTAAACACAACAGAAAGATGGTTTAAAGACAGGCTATCTCTGTAGATATGGTTCAGGAAAACTTTTGAGTGAGTGAGAAAGGCACTGTAGACATTTAAGATAGGCAAAATGTCTTCAGAGAACTGGATCAGGAAAATTTCTGATGGAGGGAGACACAGTCATCAGCTTGCCTAGAAAACAATCTAAAACTGATATTGCTATGTCCTCTTTCTCCAAGAGAACTAAGAAAGATTGCCATGGAATGATGTCAGATCACTTTTAATTTGCCAAATAAGTACCAATTACCTATTCTATGCCAGGAATTGAGCTAAACAAACACTAGAGATACCATCATGGACAAGATATGCAAATTGTCATCCTTTACAATGTTGAACATTTTAAACACACATATATATATATGTACATATATATATATATATATATATATATATATATATGTACAGTGTGCTTGGGAACACAAAGGAAGAATGACTAATTTAGTACTAATTTACAAAGGTCTCTTAGAGGCAGTGGCACCACACTGAAACTTGAAGAGTCAGGTGGCAGGTAATGGGGTAGAGATGAGGGGCAGAATAGTTTTCTAATTAAAGTCCTGGTGACAAAGGCATTTGTGCTAAGACAGAGAGGATGTGTAAGACAAAAACAAGAAAAGAAAATTATAGACCAATATTACTAATGAATATAGATGCTAAAATACTCAATAAGATCCTGACAAACAGAATCCAACAACACATCAAAAAAATTATATAGATGTTTTTATGAATGTTTGTATCTAGGTTAAATGTGAGTTCATACCGTTTCCAACACTAATCTGATACCACATAGATCTTTTTATTCCCTTGCTCTTGTTTATCTGCAAACTCTTAGTTGAATAGTGAAAAACCTGTGCCATCGATTAGTTTAATTACTCAATTCCAGTAGAAATGTATAGCAGTACCATAATTTTTAACTTGTTCACTTTTGAAACCAACTTTATCAAATATAGTACAGGGCTTCTATACTGTATTTACATTTGCCTTTGCATGTAATCTTACATACTCCATTTTTGCAGCCTCCTTCCCCCATTCCCTTCGTGGAGGTTGTTTCACTCACTTGTAATTCAGTCAGATTGCTTTGTCACGTTCTGAAATCCATTTCTGGATTCTCTAACCTTCTAAATAATAAATTTTAAATGTTCTCATGTTTTATATATTTTGAAAAATAAATAATATCATGTATCCACAATTACAGTGTCCTACAGAAAATCTTTACCACATTTTTCTCCCCATGCTTCATCGATTCAACTCTCCTTACTTCCTGAAAACTCCATGTTTTTTTTTTTTTTTTTCCTTTTTTCTTTTTGGTGTTGTTGTTGTTATTTCTGGTTTGATTTTTTTTTTTTTTTTTTTACTGTTGCTATAGTTTTTCTCTTTTCAGAATATCATTTAGTTGGAATTATTAAGTATGTATCCTTTTTGGAGTGGCTTCTTCAACTTTTCATTATTCATTTATTATTCATGCAAGCTGTTGAGTTGCTTATTAATAACTTATTTCTTTTTATCCCTCATTAATATTCCATTTCATGGATGTACCATTGATTGTTTATTCACCTATTGAAAGATATTTTTATTACTTCTGGTGTCTGAAAAATTATGAATAAACCTATTATAACATTTACATAAAGGTTTTGTGTGAATATAAGTTTTCAAATTAGTTGGATCAATGACTTGGAGTGTAGTTGAAATTATTAGATTACCCTACAGGATGATGTTTAGATTTGTAAGAAATTGCTATCTTTCAAAGCAGCTGCACCATTTTTCACTTTCACCAGCAAAAAGTGAAAGTTAAAAATTTCTGCTGCTTCATATCCTCACCAGAATGGTCACGGGCTTTTTTTTTTTTTTTTTTGTATTTTAACCATTCTAAAAGATGTATAGTGATATCTCATTGTAATTTTAATATTATGAAGTTAAGAATCCTTCCCTGTGTTTATTTGTCCTTTGTATATCTTCTTTGCTGGTTCGTCTCTTAATATTTATATTAATATCTCTTGATATCTTAAAATATTTTACCCAGTTTAATATTTATATTAATATCTCTTAATATCTTAAAATATTTTACCCAGTTTTAAGTTGTATTTTTCCCTATCATATTTTAAGTTCTTGTATATTTTGGATAGAATATCTTTATCAAATATGTGTTTTAAAAATACTTTCTCCTAATAATTTGCCTTATCTGTTCATTCTCTTAACAATAGCTTTCATGGAACAAAAGTTTTTAGTTTTAAGAAATATAGCTTATCAATATTTTCTTTCCTAGGTCTTGAATTTGGCATTTTACCTAAACACTCATGTCTGAACCAAAGGCCAAATAGATTTTTGCCTAGAAGTTTTATATGTTTTTTTATTTAGGTCTTTGATCTAGTTTGAAGTAATTTTTGTATAAATTGAGAGGTCTGCATTTATTCTTTTTTTGCTTATGATGTTTAATATAGCATTATTTTTGCAAAGCCTGTATTTTCTCCTTCAAATTACCTTTGCTCGTTTTTCAAAGATGAATTAATTATTTTTGTATGAGAGTATTTCTGGGGTGTTCATTTTGTCTCAGTGATCTAAGTGTCTATTTTACAAATACCATACTATCCTGATTACTGTTGTTTTATAATAAGTTTCAAAATTTGTGTTGTTTGAATCTTCCCAATTTATTTATCGTCAGGATTGTGTTGACTATTCTAAGTCTTCAGTTTTTGATATCAATTTTGAGATCAGTATAACTTACTGAGATTTTGATTGGGATTATAAGCAATCTGTCGATGATCTTGGAAAGAATTGCAATATTAGTAACAGTGAATCTTCTTTCTCATCCAGGAATAAAGACTATCTATCCATTTATTTAGATCTCCTTTGATCTCTTTAATTCGAATTTTGTAGTTTTTAGTAAAGAGATTTTGTACATATTTCATTAGCACTTATGTAAGTATTGCCTTTATAGTGTTATTTAGATTGCATTTAAGAATTCTGATTCCAATGGTTCTTCACTAATATATTAAAACAATTGATGTTTGAATACTAATCTTCTATCCCGTTACATTTCTATATTTGCTTATCAGTTTTTGAAATATAAAATATAGTAGAAACCTCTGAAAGCTGACCACCCAAGGGACTGTAACAAACTGGTAAAGTACAGAGGTGGTTAACATAAGGAACTGTACTAATATGTACATATGGTGTATGTCCAGTCAGTGAAAATTAGCTCAAGTTATGGAGGAGGGCAAGGTAGGGAAGTGGTTAACTATGCAGGTTCTATTGTATTTTTGATTTTTTTCTATATAGATAATCATGCTATCTGTGAGCAAAAATGATTTTATTTTTTTCTTCCCAATCTAGATAACTTTAATTTCTTTTTTTGTTTTATTGCTATAGCTAGGACAATGTTGAGACAACATTCATTTTTGTTCCTGGCTTTAAGAGGAAAGGTCCAGTTTATCACCAGTAAGTATGAACTAATTATAAGAAGTTTCTCTCTATGCTTTGTAAACCGATAGCTTTTCATAAATGGTGTTAAATGTTTTCTTTTTTTTTTTTTTATTAAATCATAGATGTGTACATTAATGCAATCACAGGGCACCATACACTGGTCTTATAGACCGTTTGACACATTTTCATCACACTGATTAACATAGTCTTTCTGGCGTTTTCTTAGTTATTGTGTTAAGACATTTATATTCTACATTTACTAAGTTTCACATGTACCCTTGTTAGATGCACTGCAGGTGTAATCCCACCAATCACCCTCCCTCTGCCCATCCTCTCTCCTCCTTCCCCTCTCTCTCCCCTTTTCTCATATTCTTAGGTTATAACTGGGTTATAGCTTTCATATGAAAGCCATAAATTAGTTTCATAGTAGGGCCGAGTACATTGGTTACTTTTTCTTCCATTCTTGAGATACTTTACTAAGAAGAATATGTTC
>CAUYPK010140626.1:0-15738 GCA_963574355.1 Loris lydekkerianus | reverse complement strand
AAACCTTTTTTTTTTTTTTTTTTTTTTTTTTTTTTTTTTTTTTTTGGAGGGGGGTTGGTTTTTTTTACAGCCATGCGTGCATTTGGTGTTAATTTTTGGTATCAACTAAAAAAAAAAAACAAAAAACCACTAGATATAAATTAAAAAATAAAAAACCCACCCCAACCACCCGAGGCAAACAAACAAACCCCCCTCCAAAAAAAAAAAAAAAAAAAAAAAAAAAAAAAAAAAAAAAAGGTTTACCTTCCAGCTCTAATATTTATCAGATTTTTAAATTTAAACATGTTACTTTATTTTTCCGAACTGTTTCCTAATCTGTAAAACAGAATTGTTATGAGAATTAAATGAAGTCTCTTATGAAGTGCTTAGCACAAAGTAGAAGCTTTATTATTATTATTCTAAGGATATGACCATCTATTATCCTAGACATACTCAAAGCTTCCTTCAGAAGAGGGAAAGGAAGCACGGTAACTGAGAAGACAGACCTTCCTCCTCCTCTACCAGAAGTTTCCAGCTTCCTCCCCTTCTAGATCTCACAGGAAGTAAAGAATAAAAACAGTAAGTTAGGCTAACTACACTTGTGCTAACATGGTAGCCTTGAGTCTTAAATGGCTGTTGAGCAATGAAATATGGCTACTCTGAATTCAAATGTACTTTAACTATAAAACACAAACCAAAGTTTAAATTCTTAGTTTTGAAAAAAAGAATGTAAAATAACAATTTTTTAGTAGTATTTGTTGAAATGCTAATAATTTGGGGCTGGATGCAGTGGTTCACACCTGAAATCCTAGCACTCTGGGAGGCCAAGGCAGGTGGATCACTTGAGCTCATGAGTTTGAGACCAGCCTGAGCTAGAGCAAGACTCCATCTCTAAAAAAATAGCTGGGCATAGTGGTGGGCACCTGTAATTCCAGCTACTCCAGAGTCTGAGGCAAGAGAATTGCTTGAGCCTAGGGGTCTGAGGTTGCTGCTAGCTATGATGCTATAGCACTCCACTGAGGGCAACAAAGTGAGACTCTGTCTCAAAAAAAAAAAAAAAAAAGAGAGAGAAATATTAATAATTCAGATATACTGGGTTAGATAAAATATATTATTAAAGTTAATTTCACTTGTTTCTTTTTACTTTTTTTTTTTGCAGTTTTTGGCTGGGGCTGGGTTTGAACCCGCCCCCTCCAGTATATGGGGCCAGTGCCCTACTCCTTTGAGCCACAGGCACTGCCCATTTCTTTTTACTTTTTTAATATAGCTACTAGAAAATGTTAAATTACACATGTGGCTCACACTATATTCCTATTAGCTGCATGGACTTAGAGCCTTTGCAGGATGTAAGTGCAAAGCTATAGATGTCCATCCATTCACCTATTCATTATTGGAGGATTTATTGTGTGTCAGGCACTATTTTAGGTGCTGGAGGTACAGAAGTAAAGAAGACAAGCACAGTCTCTGTCGTCACAGAACTTACACTTAAGTATGGGAGAGAAGCAGGAATTAAATCATTTCTGATTGTGGTTAAGTCCCAAAGCAGGATCAGAAGTTATTTAACATGGGAAGAGTTGGTATTACCTTTTTTTTTTAATAGCAGGGGCCATGATCATCTTCTCTGTATTATTCTAATTTTAGTACATGTGCTGCCACAGTGAGTATAAGATTTGGAATTATTGATGGGGCAATGAAGTGATATTTGAGTAGGGACCTAAATGATGAGATGACACAAACCATGTGAAGATCTTGGAGTCAGTTTTCCAAACAGCCGGGACAGCAAATGTAAAGGCTCTGATGTGGGAACAAGCTTGGTGTATGGGAGAACAGCAAGATCAGCACATCAGAAACACGGTGAGTCCTAACCACAGAAGATCACTTAGAACCTTGATGAAGGTTCTTGAGAATTTTGGATTTTATTCTAAGTGTAATGAGAAATTCTTGAGATGTTTTTAAATAGAGGTATTATGATCAGACATGTAGTTTTACAAGATTATGCCAATAGCCTGTGTGGAGACGGCTTGAAGGAGGGTGAAATGGAAGCAGGGAGGCAAGTTAGAAGCTGCTGCATTTGTCCAGGCTACAGGGGTTGGTGGCGTGGACTAATTGGGGAGGAGTGGAGGTGGTGAGCAGCAGTCATGTTTGGGATGTTCTGAAGGCAAAGCTGAGACTTGCTGATTGGTATGGGAAGAACAAATGGATCAAGGATGACTGATGTTTCCAGCCTCTACAACAGAATGAAACAAGTGGTGATGGAAATAGAACTGGTGGTAAAACAGGTTTTAGGGGTGAACTCGAACTTAGGTTTGGACACATGAAGTTTGTAGTGACTATGAGTCAAGTGGAGATGCCAAGCAAGGCTATTAGACAAACAAGTGTGCTGAGACTCAGGGACAGATCAGGGCTGGAGACATGCATGTGAGTCAACAGCACATGGGTGGCACTTAAGCCTTGGGAATGGATTACATCACCTAGGAGAGAGAAAAAAAAGAGGACTAAGGATGTGGCCCCCAAGTGTAGGTGTCAGGAAAGAGGGTCAGAAGACAGAAAATGTTGACCAGAAGTGGTGGCTCCCTCTTATAATTCCAGCACTCTGGGAGGCCGAGGCCGGTGGATTGTTTGAGCTCAGGTGTTCGAGTCTAGTCTGAGCAACAGCAAAATCTCTTCTCTCCTAAAAATAGAAAAATTAGCCCGTAGTCCCAGTTACTTGGGAAGCTGAGGCAAGACAATCTCTGGAGTCCAAAAGACAGATTGCTGTGAGCTATGATGATGCCATGGCACTCTACCCAGGGCAACAGAAAACTGTCTCAAAAAAAAGGCAGAAAAGTTGTCGTCAGTGAAGTAGAAGAGCAGGGTTTTTTTTAAGAGAGTCTCACTTGGTCACCCTCGGTAGAGTGCTGTTGCATCACAGCTCACAGCAACCTCCAGCTCTTGGGCTTAGGCAATTCTCTTGCCTCAGCCTCCAGAGTAGCTGGGACTACAGGCGCCTGCCACAATGCCCGGCTATTGTTTTTTGTTGCAGTTTGGCCAGGGGCCAGGTCCAACCCACCACCCTCTGTATATAGGGCCGGCACCCTACTCACTAAGCCACAGGCACTGTCCAAGCAGGGGATGTTAATATTCCAAATTAAAATGAAGAAAAACTCCTTCAGTAGGGAGTGGTCCGTTGGACCAAATGCTGCTTAAGACTACAGAAATATAATTTCTCCAGGCATGTGGTAGCTCCTTCCTTCCAAGCTCTAGCTCTGTAAGGGAAGGAATGATCTCTATCTTGTGCACAGGGATTTTGCCCACAGGCTTTAGTGCCAGAGATATAGGCTTAATTCCTTATGAGTTTTGTGAATTTAGGTAAGTTACTTAATTTGTCCGGGTTCTCATATCCATCCTCTGCACACCTGTCACTGGACACTCAAGTGAACTACTCCTACAGTACCTCTAATACACATCTTATTCTATCACTTCTGCCATTTAACTTCTTTACAGCTCCATGTTGAGATCCTTTAGGACTACCTTAATTGACCCAAACAGGATTAAGGTTATGGTTAGACTCAAATCACAAATAGACTGTGTTTAAATCTGATCTCCAACACTTCCTATACACATAATCTTGGGCCAGCTTCTGGATCTCTGAGCTATTCCTGAGCTGTAAAATAGGAATGCCGTATGCCTCACAGACGATGGGTTATGTGCAGATTAAGTGAGACCATGGATACACCTGGCAGAATAAAAGCTCACTAGACAGTATTTACCATCTTTGTATCTACAACAGCAATACCCTCAATGTTTGTGGACTGATAATAACTTGAGAAGGTAAAACACAAGCTATCCTTCCCTCCTTCCAGACCTCTAGGGTAAAGAAAAGGGGCTACAGCCAGCTTATTACTCACATCTAGTAAACCTGGACAAGGCCAGCAAGGCCAGCAATGTATATTACTGAACCAGAGATAACTAATTATTCTGAAAAATATCGGGCATATCTTATTCCTCCATATTTTACTGAGTGGATCCCCACCACACATGCAGATACTCAGACCGGAAGCTCTAGCTTTCTTGCTTCTCACTTATGCACCTACATTCTGTTAACTAACAAGATAGAAATTGTCCTTTCAAAATGTCATTCTTCCTCACATCTAAGATGTTATCCCTTCGTCAGACCATTATTTTATGTAGCTCTAAGAAATAGCTAATTCTCAGGTGCCAGCTCCTCTGAGAAGTCTCCCCAAATTCCCCAAGCTAAGAACCCTATGTCTGGGGCTCTGTGAAGCTCCATGCATACTTGTTGTAGTCCTGCTTATTGTACTTGTTGGCTTATTTATCTTTTCCTACTAGACTGGGAGTTTTATTCCACTATATTATCCTCCAGATATTAGAAGGCACTTAATAGAATAGACGGTACCTTCAGAACCTAGAAGGCACTTAATACTTATGAAAGTACTGGGTGGAGAGATAGATGGGTGAATAAAAAGCGATGAGTGTGGATAATGACAGGGCCCTAGTCCCATTCTAAGGTGCTCCCAACAAAACCACCTTATACCTAGCCTTCTCTAAGCGTGGTGAATGGCTTAACCAAAAAAGAGCAATGGTGCTACCCAGTGGCCAGTGAGAGTAGTACAAATTATTGCATAGAAGGTTTCTCTCTGAATCACTGCTCTCCAGCTCCAGTAGTTAGGAAATGTCAAGAATGAGGGGGATTTGCATTTTCAAATGATCAAGCTGATAACTGCACCCAGAATGGATTGGAGAAGGGATAGAGAGGGAGGCAGAAATGCTAGCTGGGAGGCTGTGTTGTTAGAGCTGAGAGTCATATTCAGGTCGGTAACTTCAACACCATCATACTTACCCACTTTGTAATACTGCCTCCTTTACCCAGTATTCCCTTTCTCCCTCTAAACTGCGCACTGTGGCAGACAGATTCTAAGATCCATTCAATGATTCAATGATGCGTGCCTTTTGGTAGTCATGCCATTATGTGACTGACTCCCTTCTGTGAGTATGGGCTGGCCTAGTGACTTGATTCTAACCAACAGAATACAGCAAAGGTGAAAAGATGTCACTTCTATGATTAAACTACTTGAGACTATAACTTGTATCTTGCTATCACTCTTATTTGCTTTGATGAAGCAGGCATATATTGCAGGCTCGTGGCAAGGTACTGAGGGTAACCTCCAGCTAACACCTAATGTATGGACCCCTCCGGCCCAATAACCCTCAAGGAACTCAAATTCTGCTAACAATAGCAGATCCTTTCCAGTCAGGCCTTCAGATGAGAACCCAGCCCTGGCCAAAGACTTGATTGCAGCCTTGCAGGGTTTCAACCCTGAAGTAAAGAATCGATCAAAACTGTGCTTGTGGCTGGGTGCAATGGCTCACGCCTATAATCCTAGCACTCTGGGAGGCTGAGGCAAGTGGATTGCTTGAGCTTATGAGTTCGAGACCAGCCTGAGCAAGGAGTGGAAGTGAATAGCAGTCACATTTGGGATGTTCTCAAGGTAGAGCTGAAAAGACTTGCTGACTGGTATGGGAAGAACAAATGGATCAAGAATTTTTTGGTTGCAGTAGTAATTGTTTAGCAGGCCCAGGCTGGGCTCAAACCTACCAGCTTCAGCGTATGTGGCCAGTGCCCTACTCACTGAGCTACAGACACCAGCCACATGCACCAAGGCTGGTAGGTTCGAGCCCAGCCCAGGCCTGTTAAAACAACAACTGCAATCAAAAAATAGTGAGGTGTTGTGGCGCGTACCTGTAGTCCCAGCTACTTGGGAGGCTGAGGCAAGAGAATCACTTAAGGTCAAGAGTTTGAGGTTGTTGTGAACTTGACACCATGGCACTCTACAGAGGGTGACATAGAGACTCTGTCTCAAAAAAATAAATAAATAAAAATAAATAAATACATGGGCTTGCTCAGCTCCAAATGGCTTAGCTTGGGATCAGGAAGACTATAGAGTGGATTTATATAATGGTTAGTGGCAGCCTCCAACATCTCTCCCAGGTCTAAAGTTCTGTTGAGTTTTGAGATAGACACTCCCTACATCTGGCCTTTGCTACTGCCTCAGACTCTCCACTCTAGAGAGGAAGAAAGACAAAAAGAGGCGTATCAGACCATCAACAGCACAAATTCCAGAATCACAACACTCTGGTCCACCCAAGTTTTTTTTTTTTAAATCATCTTCTATTACCCAACATTCTTGCTCCCAGATGAATATGAAGCCGGAGTTGCACTAACTGTGAAAATGCCTCTAGCCGGGCATTGTGGCGGGCACCTACAGTCCCAGCTACTTGGGAAACTAAGGCAAGAGAATCGCTTAAGCCCAAGAGTTTGAGGTTGCTGTGAGCTGTGACTCCATGGCACTCTACCGAGGGTGACATAATGAGACTCTGTCTCAAAAAAAAGAAAATGCTTCAACCCCAACCTTAAATACTTCCAGTTATAAAAAGAATGAAAGTAGTTCTCTTTAGAAAATGATTCAGCAGGGCCAAGTGTAGTGGCTCACGCCTGTAATCCTACCACTCTGGGAAGCTGAGATGGGTGGATTGCTTGAGCTCAGGAGTTCAAAACCAGCCTGAGCAAGAGTGAGACCCCATCTCTACTAAAATGGAAAACATAGCCAGGTGTTGTGGCGGGCACCTGTAGTCCCAACTACTTCAGATCACTTGGACCCAGTAGTTTGAAGTTGCTGTGAGCTATGATGCCAGATGCCGGATACCATGGCTCTCTACCCAGAGTGACAGAGTGAAACTCTTCCTCAAAAAAAAAAGAAAAAAAGAAAAGAAAAAGAAAATGATCCAATAGCCTTTTTATGGGAAGAAGAAACTCTTCTTTCTCTTAATGCTTTAACTTAAGAACAAATGGAGTTGAAGGAAGAAAATACAATGGCCAATACTGTGAAGCTGACAGGATAGGGATCTGGTGCATATCAAAGACCCCAAAAGAGACTGACATGATTCATTACCATTCCAACTGAAAGGAATAACAGCAGCATTCATAGTTACACAGGGTCTCTTTCCAAGAAGTTTGTGATTCACCTAAATACCCTTAATTCTCAGGACACCTCCCATCAAGGCAACAATGGGGCAACAAGGAGGTGGCAGTCAGGTCCTTGTTGTGAGAGCTGGCCATCAGCACTCACTTAGTGGGTCAGTCCCTGGAAGTTGGGTTCAGTGCATGGAGGCAGGGCCACTGATTGGCTTAGCAACTTGTCCATCATGCTGATTTTAGCATCTTGCTTCTCAATGTCCTCATATGGAGTCCAGGATAAGTCATGCTGTAGCTTATAGGCACCACAGAAGTCATGTGGACAACGTGTTCCCCACTCCTAGAGGAGACAAAGGAGTCAGTTCTGATTAGCATAGGTTGTAAACAAACTGAGCTCACTTCCTGTTTATGCCATAATTTCTTTCTTTTCTGGCTTTTCACTTCATTCTTGTCAGAACCATCCTTTGAAAGCAGTTACACTACCTATCATATCCCCCCCTTAACAGAGATAATGAACAAAATAATTTAACCCTATGCATATTTTTTAGAGTTATTTCTGGGCTCACATCACCCCAATTTTCTAGGAAGCCATTCACCAGTCCACGCATCTACATTTTTGCACACACATGCCAAGAGTTTCTCAAAGGCTAAAGTGGAATTTTGGACAAAGAATATTTTTACCTTTGGAGAAATAAGAGAAAAATATTGCTGACCACTCTCCCGTTTATAAAGGTAGTAGATGTTCCCAGGTTTTTTCACCATATTACAAGCTACGTGGTGTAAGTCAGCATCTCTGCGGGCATCTTCCAATACCTGTCAGCCACAGAGATGTACCAAATTAGGTATCAGAAGTAAAAGGCACCCATATCCCTGCAAACAAATATAACCTTTTTGGAAGGAAGTATGGAGAAACCTCAAAGAACTCAAGCTAGCCCTCCCATTTGATCCTGCAATCCCATTGCTGGGCATCTACCCAGAAGGAAATAAATCCTTTTATCATAAGGACACTTGCACTAGACTGCTTACTGCAGCTCAATTTACAATCACCAAAATGTGAAAACAGCCTAAATGACCACCAATCCAGGAATGGATTAACAAGCTGTGGTATATGTACACCATGGAAAAGAGCCATTAAAAAAAATTGAGACTTTACATCCTTTGTATTAACCTGGATGGAAGTGGAACACATTATTCTTAGTAAAGCTTCACAAGAATGGAGAAGCATGAATCCTATGTACTCAATTTTGATATGAGGACAATTAAGGACACTGTGGGGGGTGGGGAAAGGGAACAGTAGAGGGAGAAAGGAGGGAGGGGAGTGGGGCCTTGGTGTGTGCCACACCTTTTGGGGACAAGACAGGATTGTAAGAAGGACTTTACCTAACAAATGCAGTCAGTATAACGTTGTTTCTTGTACCCTCAATGAATCCTCAACAATTAAAGAAAAAAAGGCACCCATATCCAATCTTCATCCCAATCAAGATGTGGAAATGATTCAATGTATCATTTCCCCATAGCAATGTGTCACTATTAATATCCAAATTATAATGAAGACACAAAAATCAGACCATGATATATCATACTATAAAAATTCCTTTAGAAGAATTATGATTCAAAATGTTGAGCATTATTATCTTTGAGTGGTTTTTAAGTTTCTTTCCTATTATTCTGTGATAAGTAAATGAAAACATTTTCCCCCTTAAAATCCTTACCTCACTGAACTTTCTGATAAAAAATAAAAATGACTTATACTTAACCTTTTAGGCTCATTATTTTACTCAATACCTCTACATTTCTAGGAGGTACTGAAGACAACTAAAACACAATGATTATAAGCCAATCCATACCTTCAATCAATCTTGTGAACTAGATGAAAAAGCCTGCCTAAAAGCCATCCTTACCTTCCTAGCTTGTTCTTGCAAATGTTGGATTTGCTCTGCTATGACTGTCAGCTTGTTAGTAGCATTTGCTCGGATAAATTCATCAGCCTACAGGTGAGACAAAACCAAACTTTGGGTTAAAAGATATCTTCCCAGTAAGATATCTATAATGTTGGCTTGGTGCCCCCAGCACAGTGGTTACAGCGCCAGGCACATACATGGAGGCTGGGGGGTTGGAACACAGCCCAGGCCTGCTAAACAACACTTACAACTACAACAACAAAAAAAAAACAGCCGAGCATTGTGGCGGGCGCCTGTAGTCCCAGCTACTTGGGACGCTGGGACAGGACAATCACTTACACCCCAGAGTTTGAAGTTGCTGTGAGCTGTGATGCCACAACACTCTACTGAGAATGGTATAGTGAGTATAGTTGAGACTGTCTCACCAAAAAAAAAAAAAAAAAAAGATATCTATAAAGTTTTTATTTGGATCCCAATGTGGAGAGTTATATCAACATCTTTGCTTCTGCCTGAAGTATTCTTCTCATTTTCCCCACTGCCCTGCAAACTTCCCCTTACTTGAGGCCCAGCTCAAAAGCACTACGAGAAGTCCATGCTGACATGAATCCAGAATTAATTGCTCCCTCTGTGTACTTCCCATAGCTTTCTACCATTTTCTTTTCTTTTCTTTTTTTTTGGAGACAGAGCCTCAAGCTGTCGCCCTGGGTAGAGTGCCGTGGTGTCACAGCTCACAGCAACCTCCAACTCCTGGGCTTAAGCAATTCTCTTGCCTCAGCCTCCCAAGTAGCTGGGACTACAGGCACCCGCCACAATGCCTGGCTATTTTTTGGCTGTAGCTGTCGTTGTTTGGCAGGCCCAGGCTGGATTCAAACCCACCAGCTCTGGTGTATGTGGTTTGGTGTACCCACCGAGCCAGCTTTCTACCTTTTCACACTGAACTTCTTTGGTTCTCCAACATGCTCTGCTTTCTCTTGCTATCCAATATATTGAATATATCATCTCTTCCATTTAATATATTTTTCCCCTTGCTCTTTGTTGTTGTTGTTTAAACAGGGTCTCATTCTGTCATGCCAGTCAGAGGGCTGTGGCATCATCAAAGGTCACTGCAACCTCAAGTTCATGGGCTCAAGCAATCCTCCTGCCTCAGCCTCCCAAGTAATATACTAGAGGCACCTGCCACAATACTCAGCTAATTTTTCTATTTTTTGTAGAAAATTATTTTTGCTTAGGCAGGTCTTGAACTCCTGACTTCAAGCAATCCTTCTGCCTTGGCTTCACAGAGTGCAAGCATTACAGGCATGAACCACCACATCTACCCTCCCCTTGTTCTTTATCTGACTAATCCCATGCATTTCCCAGGTCTCCCATTTGTTTTCTCATGCTTATGGCTTCTCAGCCTTTTGGCTAAGATCAGGTATATTTTCTCATGCTTAAACATTTCTGAAATCAGAGATGGGTCTTACAACAAAAATCAAAAGACACCTGTGATGTGACTCTGATCACTGGCTAATGTAGAAACCTTGCTATACAAAAAAATATCTGTTAAACTGACCATTACCTCAATTCAATTATTTACATCATAACTACTTTTTTAAAATTTTTTTGAGACAGAGCCTTAAACTGTTGCCCTGGGTAGAGTACCATGGCATCATCATAGCTCACAGCAACCTCCAATTCTTGGACTCAAGTGATCCTCTTGTCTCAGTTTTTCATTTTTAGCGGAGATGGGGTCTCACTCTTGCTCAGGCTGGTCTCAAACTCATGAGCTCAAGCAACCCACCCACCACTGCCTCCCAGAGTGTTAGGATTACAGGCGTGAGCCACCACATCTGGCCATCACAACTACTTAAATTGTATTTTACATCTGCATTCCCAATTGTTACTTAAAATGCATTTTAAAAGGGCGCTGACCCCATATACCGAGGGTGGTGGGTTCAAACCCAGCCCCAGGAAAACTGCAACAAAAAATAGCTGGATGTTGTGGCGGGCACCTGTAGTCGCTACTGGGGAGGCTGAGGCAAGAGAATCACCTAAGCCTAGGAGCTGGTGGGTTCTGGGAGCTGTGATGCCATGACACTCTACCAAGGGTGATAAAGTGAGACTCTGTCTCTACAAAAAAAAAATAATAATAAAATAAAATAAAGACTGCACTATGGGCCAGGCGTGGTGGCTCACGCCAATAATCCTGGCACTCTGGGAGGCTGAGGCAGGTGGATTGCCCTGAGCTCACAGAACCTGCTGGGGCAAGACCCAGACCCCATCTCTAAAAATAGCCAGGCGTTATAGCAAGCGCCTGTAGTCCCACCTACTTGGGAGGCTGAGGCAAGAGAATTGCGTAACCCCAAGAGTTGGAGGTTCCTGTGAACTATGATGCCAAAGCACTCTACCAAGGGTGACAAAGTGAGACTCTGTCTAAAAAAAAAAAAAAAAAAAAAGAGTATACTATGAAGTAGACCGGGAACAAAGTTATAATGTACACAGAAGACTGCCTATCATGTGCCAGAAAGTGCAACTAAAGGTGAAGGAAAATGCTTTAAAAAGATCAAATAATTCTCAAGGCCAAAAGAGACTAGTTGTGACTACTTCATGTGCTAGGAAGGATGACCAGTTGGGCATTAGAAATCTGTCAAAAACTTACAGTTTATTTTTAAGAAAAGCTGATTAACTTCCAGGAGTACACAATTGAAAAAAAGAAATTAGGAGCTTAAACTCAAAACTTGAACTAAGAAATATTAAGGGAATTTGTTGCTTAATTGACAATCTCAAGGCAAAAATCAGGTAAATAAGTCAGTGTTGTAAGTGAACAGAAACTGTACAAGTAATCAAGTTAATTATCTCTTCCACAAACAGACACCATTCTACACATTGGATGCATTGGCAAACAAGAAAGAGAAGTCAAGGTTACAACTTAATACAGTCTAATAGACATATGAAGCAAATCTGGCAAATGAAGGATCTGTCAGTCTGATTCCAAAACTCATGTCTTTACACCTGGCCTCCTGAGCTTTTTGAACACATACTATTAACACTACATTACATACGAATAACACATACTATTGAACACATACTATTAATGTTACATTACATACTAATAACACATACTAATACCTAAGTGGAATGTCAGAGGTCTGTCCTGCCAAAAAGTATATTTCAGTACATAAAAGGCACATTAAATTAATCTGTCTCTAGAGTGTTTTTTCCTTTAGCTTCTTGGAAAAATGGAGGTAACAAAATAATGTATCCTCCATATTTTACCTGATTATAGGACAGAAGACAAAAACTGTGTTCCTTCTTTCTTTGTTCAGGCCATTCTAATACATACCAAGATCACTCAATAACACATGAATATGTAATTTGCTTAGGATTTTGATCCCAGTAGCCTCCCTTTCAATAAGAGATTAAATAGACACACCATAATTTCCTAATCTAAAACAGCTGTATTTTCCTCCCCAGCTACCTAAAAAGGAGAAGGTATAAGATTTGACTTAGGGCAGTGCCTGTGGCTCAGTGAGTAGGGCGCCGGCCCCAAATACGGAGGGTAGTGGGTTCGAACCTGACCCTGGCCAAACTGCAACCAAAAAATAGCCAGGCGTTGTGGCAGGCACCTGTAGTCCCAGCTACTCGGGAGGCTAAACCAAGAGAATCTCTTAAGCCCAAGAGCTGGAGGATGCTGCGAGCTGTGACGCCACAGCACTCTAACGAGGGCAACAAAGTGAGACTCTGTCTCAAAAAAAAAAAAGTTTTGACTTAAAGGAGAGTTTCCAAATACTCAAATTTTTCTTAATTAAAAACAGACAGGTACATATATATGAGGGAATTGGAGCACATTATTAAATATTTTTGAGCAAAACAAAAACCTCTGAACATAATCAATGCCAAATCTAACAGTGTATACAAGGATACGGGATATCCTAAGCTTTATTTATTTTATTTTTTTTAGAGACAGGGTCTCACCTTGTCGCCCTCGGTGGAATGCTGTAGCGTCACAGCTCACAGCAACCTCCAGCTCTTGGGCTTAGGCGATTCTCTTGCCTCATCCTCCAGAGGAGCTGGGACTACAGGTGCTCAACACATCTTCCTGCTATTTTTTTGCTGCAATTTGGCCGTGCCAGGTTTGAACCCACCACCCTTTGTATATGGGGCCGGCGCCCTACTCACTGAGCCACAGGAGCCACCCAAGGGATATCCGAAGCTTTAAAGCAGCAGGATCCTACACCTGTGCATACTGAAGAAGGTTCTACAACTGGAACCCTTGGGTAAAGAATTTGGTTTTTCACTGAAGGTCAGAGCTTTATATCTTGGAGCTCCCTTCTTCAAGCCCCTCATTTCACAGATAAAAAAATCTGTGGTCCAGAGAGAAGAAATCTGTCTTAAGTCACACTGGAAGTTCATATCAAAAGTGAAATTAATACTCATGTGTCCAAACTTCCAGTGTTTTTTCCGTTATTTCCCATTTCCTCCTTATTTTATTTATTCTGAGAATCAATGTCTAAGCACCAAGCTTGAGAATACTGCGTCTAAAGAATGAGGGCACAGGAAAAAACTTAAGAGTCCTTCCCCCTCCTAGAAGACGTTAAGTTCTCAAGCTCCCAGGAAACAAATAAGGATCCTATGGGAAGCAGCTTAAAATAAGTGTTCTACGCATCCCTGAAGAACTTGGGTTAAAGTAACTTCCTCATAAACTTTTCTTCATGTATCAAATGGGATCTCCCTCACGTGCAGTTCTAAAGGGCAAATGAAATAATCAATATTCAAAGTTCTCGCAAACCTTACAACGAAGGTATTTTATGGGCATTCAAGTGGCAGATGATGGAGACATTAGCCTCAGAAGATCAGAATTCGAGTCAGCCACCGACTCGCTAGACAGTAACATAAATTGCTCCCCCCCTACACTTAGTAGGTTGTGAGGCCGGAGCTGAAAGACTCGGGACAAAACGCGAACGAAGAGGTAGTTATTCACTTCCCCAGCCACGCCTCCTCACCTTCTGCACCTGCTCTGCGAGCACCACGAGGTCTAAAGGGTCCCCGGCCCGGTGGGTGTGGTAGGGGCTCACCAGGGCCAGACCGCCGGGGGATGGGGAGCACTCCACCAGGGCTCCTGCGACACATACCCCGGAACACAGGCATGAGCTCCCGCCCTCAGCCTCCCGCAGAGCCCCGGAGACTAGCTGCCTCGCGAGAGCTTCTTTCCCCCTGCTGACTTCCTGGCCCGCATACCTCCCGGTCCTGCCGCTGACTGCATTCCTTGCCTTTCGGGGAGCCCCTCCGTCTGCCCCGAGACTGCAGCGGCCTCCATGACAGTGCCTACTCCGGCTGACTACCTGGGCGGTGCCAGTCGGAAGAGCCTGCGCATAAAGGCGTGTGGGCGGAGCTATGGCCTTCGGGCGTCAGAGCAACCGGGCCCGGCCTTGGCTCGGAGCAAGGCCGAGCTGCAGCGGGCTCACAGGGTTCCGCTGAGGGGCGGGGTCCGGGTTGGTCAAAAGGCGGGGGTGCAAGCTTCCTGGGCATGCGCCACCCGGCTCGGAGGCGGAGCCCTGCTCGGAGACAGCGCTTCCCTAGGGGTAGGGTTCCTGTTTCCGTGGCGGGCGGCTAGCGGTCCTGTTAGGATTGTGGAGGCGATGGCGGCACTAGCATTGAGGGTTCTGACCATGCTGCTAGCTGTCGCCGCTGCTGTCTCCCGGGCCGAGGCCGAGTCCAAGTCCGAGGTGGGATGGGACATGGTGGCACCTGATCTGCTCTTCGCCGAGGGGACCACGGCCTACGCGCGTGGGGACTGGGCCGGGGTAGTCCTGAGCATGGAGCGAGCGCTACTCTCGCGGGCCGCCCTACGAGCCCTCCGCCTGCGCTGCCGCACCCGGTGCGCCGCCGACCTCCCGTGGGAGCTGGACTCTGACTCACCCCCGAACCTGGCCCAGGCCTCCGGTGCCCCCGCCCTGCACGACCTGCGCTTCTTCGGGAGGCTGCTGCGCCGCGCGGCCTGCCTGCGCCGCTGCCTCGGGCCGCCGGCCGCCCACTCGCTCAGCGAGGAGGTGGAATTGGAGTTCCACAAGCGGAGCCCCTACAACTACCTGCAGGTCGCCTACTTCAAGGTGCAGACCTGCCGGGAGCTGGACGGCCGGGGCCCTTGTTGAGAGAGAAGTGCTGGCAAGCGACCTAACGAGGTGTCCGCAGAGAGAAAGGGAGCCAGGGAAGTGTCCGCAGATATGGAAAGTGGCCTCCTGGCTGGGGAGCGCCCCTCGGACCTCGGGAGGCTGGGACCCTGCTAGGAATCCTGCCTCTCCTGGCTTGCATGGGCAGATGCTAACCCCAAAGATCTAGCCTGGAATTAGAGCACAGGCCAAGCTGAACGCATTGCCCTTTTATTCTCCAAGAGTTCTGAGAGGTTTTATTGAAGGAATTAAAGCAGTAGCTTAAGTCTCTCATCTGATTTCATTGTAAGTGTCCGAATGAGAGGCTAAGGGTGGCCTACAATATCTTCCTTCTGGTTTGTTTCCTGGTGGTGCTTTTCCTGCTGCCGGATCCAGCAGTTCTCTTTCAGGAGGTAGAATTGCCACGTCACCAGCAGGGACTGCCTGGCCCTCCCTGTGGAGTCCCTCTGGCTAGTCTGTCAGGTTTCCAAAGAAAATGAGTGTTTTTAGGAATGCCAGTATGCTATATATGTCCAAGTGTACAAATGGACTTGGAGCGCTCCAGGCTTGTATGGTAATGATGATGATGGCAACCAGCATGTACTTCGAGGAGCTGTTTTAATAAGCACTTTGCGTTTATTGATTAAATTGCCCTTGATCTTCACAGTATCTTGTGAGGTAGATGCTATTATTAGTCCTATTTTATTGATGGGGGTAAAAAGAAGGATCTATGCTGCATATCTTTTATAAATATAGT
>CAUYPK010140625.1:0-11077 GCA_963574355.1 Loris lydekkerianus | reverse complement strand
CATCACTCTTGGTTTTGATCTTTTGTCATTGAGCCAAAGAGGCAGGGAATAGGAATTATAATCTGGCACAAAAGTTCCTAAAAAATTCTTGTAGTTCCTAAGAATTACAGATGTTAGGATACTATAGCAAGTGATATTTTAGAAATTTACCATGAAAGGTAGAATGGTATTCTTACGTACAGCTTTGATCCAATGTTTATAAATACAAGTGTGTTTAGGTTGTTTTGGGTGCAGTATTTAAGAATTGCAGCAGCTGTATTTGTTTTAATCGTGTATATTGAAGTTTAGGGAAAAAATACCACTATATTTTTCCTAAACGGAATGGTCTTCCCCCCAGCCCAAACTCATTATCTGAAGTCAGCCTCATTTGGGTCAAGGTTTTATTAAGAGCTTACCTTTTGTAACACCAAATTAAAATGATCTCAAGTTACCTATGAATAAATTTTGAAATAACTTTTCACACTGGCTTTATCTCTTTCACTCTGTCATTTTATTAGAGGTCTAACTTTTCCAATGTTTTGTTCATCCAGGCCAGGCAAGACTACGTGTATCCTATACAAAGAAGCCCTGATTTGTGCAATCTGGGGGTGCCCCAGGAATGCAGCACTGATTGGGTTACTGTGTTACCTTGATGGAATGAATTTAGGGCACAAGGGTTACTTTGACTCTAATCAACTGCAGCACTGCCAGAGTGCATTTCAATTCCTGAGTGGAAGAAAGTAATATATCCTCATTCTGTCTGCCAAAGAGAATGATCATCCTCTCTGGGTAAAACATCAACTTTAGTCTATTCCCTATTTTAGACAACATCTAACCATTGAATAAAATGTATTATCTGCACAAAGTAGCAGGGAATGTAGTATAAAAATAAAGAAAATACAAGACAATAAAAACCCATGTTTTAAATTTATGGTTTGTAGAAAAGTAATTTACAATAAGTATGTCTCGTGAAACAAAGTTATAGGAAACAAAAAAAAAATAGAGAAATTCTGCAGTGCTGAATTGGTCAAACTGTGGTCTGTGGGTGAAGTTTGTGGAGGCACTGGACAGACTACACAGAGAACATTAGCAAACTTGAAGACACATCAGTATCAAATATACAAACAAAAGCACAGAGATAATTCAGGAGGCTACTGCATATCCCTCATAAAAACTTGGGCTAAATGTAAGCCAATGTGTTTGTCCAGGTGTGAAACAGACATATTAATCATTTCCAAATTATTGCCAAGGATCAGCCTTGTCATCCCAGCAGAGAACCTCAAGTTTCTCTCTCCCTGACAGCTGCATGTGTGGATGAAGGGGCTTGAACACAAGATTCATTTCCAGTTGCTGACGTGTAGATTTACAGCTGCTGTCACTGGGATATGTGGACAAAATCAAATTGTCCTGGTTCCTTTCTACTCTTCCAGGGTTCAGTCTGTCCCTGGAAGGATCAGTGCTTTTTTGTCACATAAGTCAGTGTAAATATACAAGGTATTCTAGAAATGGGATCATCCAAATGTTCCCAGTCTTTTCTATGTCCTCATTTGTTCTTGTTGAAAAAGTCTATGGCAACAAAAATGTATTATATGTAACTACACTTTGTCTGATTCAGGATTCTGGGAAAATTCATGCTAATATAGAGTAACATAATAACCCACAATTATCCAAGACTATGAATTTTCATTTAAATAGATTCATTTCTAATTAATTTTGTTTCCAATATTAGATTTTATAAGTGTCTATAGTTTTCAATACTGTATTATATGCCTCTGTTAAATGGACCACCCAAGAGACAGGAACTGGTTCCTACTGGTCAATGTAGGAACTAAGCCTACTGATATGTATGTGAGGTGCAAGTCCAGTCTACGACAATTAGGTCAACTTGAGGTGTCAATGTAAGGAGGTGGTCAACTATGGAGTTTCTACTACCCTTAAAAATTTGCAAAGGATTAGAAAAAACAATGATAAAGCAAACAGGGCAGGAGGGAAATTTTGAAGGGGATGAGTATGTTTGTGACATGAATAGTAGTGATGATTTCCTGAGTGTATACTTATCCCCAAACTCATTATGTTTTACACATTAAATATGCACAGCTTTTCTGTCAATTACAGTAAGGACGTAAAAAAATAGGAGGTAAAGACATATGCATTAGCCATATGAAATTAGTGTTTAATAATCCATGTTTAAATTCATCATTGTCATGCTTATATCACTAACATATATTACAGTTAGAACACAGGATTTTGTGCTCTGCACATTAATTCCATTGACACAAATATGTGTTTAAAACTGCATAAGAAACCTAGAGTTTATACTTAGCAACACTTACTTCTTGCATTTTTGCCAATAATAATCAAGTTTAATCTCATTTCTTGTTCTCTCATTTGTATGCAATGTTCCCAGGTCATGGTTTGGTGCATGTAGCTGAGCAGCTATAGCACCAGCCACATACACTGGAGCTGGCAGGTTCGCACCCTGCCTGGGCCTGCCAAACAACAATGACAACTACAATAAAAAAGTAGCCAGGCGTATGGAAGGTGCCTGTATTCCCAGCTACTTGGGAGGCTGAGGCAAGAGAATTACTTAAACCAAGAGTTTGGGATGGCACCTGTGGCTTAGTGGGTAGGGTGCTGGCCCCACATACCAAGGGTGGTGGGTTCAAACCTGGCTCAGGCCAAACTGCAACAAAAAATAGCCAGGTATTGTGGCAGGTGCCTGTAGTCCCAGCTACTTGGGAGGCTGAGGCAAGAGAATCACCCAGGCCCAGGAGTAGGAGGTTTGCTGTGTGACGCCATGGCACTCTACAGAGGGTGACATACTAAGACTCTGTCTCAAAAAAAAATTTAATTTAATTTAATTTAATTTAAAAAAAAATAAATATATATATATATATTACTTTTCCACTATGAATGTCTGGACTTGTTCAAGAAGTCTCATCCACCTAAGAAAAAACATATTCACTTATTTCCTGTTTTATCAGTTACATGATGCAGACTTTTCTTCTGCATGCCCAAAAACTGGTGATTAACTAAATGAGAGTGAGCAGAAATTACAGACATTGGGGTTCTCTCCTGTGGATGTTACTCACTTATTTAAAAGATAAATCATAAATGAAGGAATTTTCACATTGATAACTGACACAGAATTTCTCTCTTGTGTCTTATCTCCCTTTCTGTTTAACAGGTAAGACTGTGGATACCAATTCTTCCACATTCAATTGATTTGTAGTTTGGTTCTCTCTCGTTATAAATGGTCAGTCCAGTGTATAAGTTTGTGCCATTTACATGAAATGTATATGGATTCTGGTCATTTTTAATTAATGTAGGTTGAGTGAAATACTAATGATAAATACATTTTAAATACTGATTATAAACATAATGTTTCTTTAATGTGTTAGTCCTCTGGTGTCTTTAGAGGCTAAAACTATGGCTGATGAATTGTACACATTTATTATGTTTTTAGTGAGTTCTTTCATGTTATCTAAGATCAAAACACTTACTAAAGGCTTTTCCACATATAGGACATACATATGGCTTCTCTCCAGTGTGTACTTTCTTATGAAGTCTAAAGTTGTAACTTCTATTAAAGGCTTTACCACATATACTGCATTCATATGGTTTCTCTCCAGTGTGAGTTCTTTTGTGTCATCTAAGGAAAGAAGAATGATTGAAGGCTTTTCCACATATACTACATTCATATGGTTTCTCTCCAGTGTGAGTTCTCTTGTGTTGTCTAAGGTCAGAGGATTCAGTGAAAGCTTTCCCACATACATGACATTTATAAGGTTTCTCTCCAGTGTGAACTCTCTCATGTCATTTAAGTACAGAAAATTCAGTGAAGGCTTTCCCACACAGATGACATTCATGTGGTTTCTCTCCCTTGTGAGTTCTCTCATGTTGTCTAAGGTGAGAACAATGAGAGAAGGCTTTTCCACATAAATGACATTCATATGGCTTTTCCTCATTGTGAGTTCTCTCATGTTGTCTAAGATAAGAACATTTACTGAAGACTTTCCCACATAGAGGACATCCATAGGGTTTCTCTCCAAAGTGGGTTCTCTTGTGTTTTCTAAGGTCAGAGCAGTAAGCGAACGCTTTCCCACACAGATGACATCTATGTATTTTTTCTTTCATATGAATTATCTCATGTCACCTAAGGTTAGAACTTTTACTAAAGGCTTTCCCACATAGATGACACCCATAAGGTTTCTCTCCAGTGTGAATTCTCTCATGTTTTCTAAGGTCAGAGCAATGAGTAAAGGCTTTTCCACACAGATGACATTTATGTGGTTTCTCTCCAGTATGAATCATCCCATGTCATCTAAGATTAGAACTTTTACTGAAAGTTTTGCCACACACATCACATTCAAATGCTATCTCTCCAGTGTGGGTCTTACTGTGTTTTTTAAAGGAAGAGCTCTGATTAAAGAGATAACCACATAGATGATTTTGATATGATTTACATCTAGTATGAATTTCCTTATACTGATTAAAGGATAACCAGTCACTGAAGGGTTTCCCAAACTTTTTGGTCATGTAGTGTTTCTTTCCCATGTGAGTTATCATAGTTTGAGTCAATGCTCAAGATCAATAAAATCTTCTCCCAAATTATTACATTCAAAAGAATCCTCTTGAATATATGATACCTGTTTGGGAGAAGCAAATGAAAGATATTAAAGAGCTGTCTATATTCAATCATTCCTTCCTTCATTTCTCCACTTATTAATTCTAGAGGAATCATTCAGTGCTAGACTCTATTTACAACTGTTCTTATATCAGTTACATAGATTATGTGCATAAATATTTTCTCCTTTGTAGAGTCCAGCTGAAGAGCCATCTGACATTTTTAATACTTAATTATGTTTCGAACTATAGGCCCATGGTCACGTTTACACAGTTTTTCTGTCATAAGGCTTCATGTTATGGTTTTCGCATCAAGTTAATTTCTTCCCTAAACTCAAACTAACCGAAAGCTTCTGCTGGGAATGCTCTTGATCCCAACTTTAAGTATAGTAAAATACAAGGTGGACATAAAATTCGTGTGCAATTTAAAATAGCTGTAACTTTAAATTGCACACTAATTTTATGTCTTCCCTGTATATCAAATTCCAAATTTATTCCATTTCTAGGTTTCTATTTCAAAGAACAGGATTTATAACAATAAAGCTTACCATTGTGCCCATAGTGGATGTGTCCTTCTGACAGACATGTTGCATGGATGTCATTTCTTGTTTAAAGTCACCTTCTCTACCTGAAGCAATTATTTTAAAAATTGCCAGATTTGTATTTTGGGGAATAAAAATAGCCCCTAAACAGCCCCTATCCCCATTTGTGCATGTTTCAAATACTGATACACAGACAGGTGAAGAATATTAAGTTAAGGATACTCTAGAGTAGGGATGTCCAACCTTTTTTTCTTTTCTGCCACAAATTAGAAGAAAAGTGTTGTCTTAAGCCATACCTTAAATACACAAACACTAATGAAAGCTGATAAGCAAAAGAAAAGGTCTAGTTTTCTTGATATGCAACACGACAAATAATCTGTATACAGCCTGTGAGCTGCAGGTTGAACACACCTGCTCTAGAGAGTAAAGTATTAAAGGACATTGATAACTGACACTTTCAGGATATGAAAAAAATGAAGATGGTAAGTTGGGGAAGTAAAGAAAGGAAAATTTTCAAAGATGAGGACTACAACAAGGGTTATTATGGGAAAGTTTAACTCCAATAAGTCTATGAACATCTCCATTACCAAAGTCAAAAACAATGATGAAAAAATACTTGAATGGAAATTGATAACTGCAAGGCATAACAACATCTAAAGAATTTTCCCTTCTGCCTTTGCCTACATTTCAGAAAATAACCACTAAATTGAGAATTCTTCACTTGATGACTCTTAGGGCTACACACTCACTGACCCTGCTCCTCTTCCTTCTACTGAAGCACTGCTTCTTGGAGCTCACCTAGATTCTGGCCTTGGATAAAACTTCCTCCTCTTGCAAGTTCCTCTCCTGGCTCAAAATGGGACAGCACACCTGAGGTGTATAGTTGTTTGAGGGGAAAAGATGCACAGATTTTGAATTCTGGGATGATTAACAGTGCATAGGCATCAAGCATGGGGCATAATCTTAGGACCACTAAGGTAGCCACTGAAGGATAGCCCTTCAACTTGCTCCCCCAAATATGAAAGATCTATAAATGTTAATGGCCACGACTGAGTACAAAGGCAGATTGCAGGATCCTCAGTATTTTTAATCAGTGAAAAATCACAAGTCTTTGTGGTTATTTCAATATTATATCCAAGAAGAATACAATAAACATAAGCTCTATCAGAACAATCTAGGTTCTGTGTGAAACAATCTCTAAAACAGAATAGTTATTTTTACAAACTAAAAATGTTTTTTATTTCAAAAATTCCCACCACTTTTCTGAGTTTTGGGGATTGAACAGCTAGGAGTGCATGAAATTGTGGTCAAAAAGATTGCGCTCTAGATAAGATGATAAATATAGGTGAAAAACAAAGAAACAAATTGCAGTCAGGTAGTTATGAACATTATGAAGGGATAAAGGCAGAAGTAGAAGTGATAGACAGGACAGTTGTTCTACATACTTGTGGAATGAATTGACCAATGAAAGAATGAACATATACATGCATGATAAATATTAAGTGACTCACCAATGGAGACCAGATGATTAATGTTCTCTAGCATCACATCTCTGTAAAGTTTCCTCTGAGATGTGTCCAGCAAGGCCCACTCTTCCTGTGTGAAGTCTACAACTATATCCTCAAAGGTCATGGGTTCCTAAAACACTAGGAACACTCAGTTTAAACCTGCCGGTATGTGCCCACATAAAGTGGAGTGTGGTCAAAGTGATGATATTCAAGAAGTGATTGGTAAGTGATATTCAAGGATTGGTAAGAATAGAAATCACAAATGATGTTTGGGTTCCAGTCACACTATCTTCATTCTGACCTGGGGATCTGTCTTTCAGATGTACTCACACATGAAATTTCATATAAAAAAATATGACATGAAGTGTGACAATATAACCTGGGAACTTCCCCATAAATTTGTAATTATAACTTCCAGATACTAATCATAAAATTTGTACCTGGAAATTTATTACTAAAATTCTCTTTTTCATCAACTTCAACAAAATCCATAGACTCATCACAAGGTAAGCAGTATCCATGATTTGTCACATTTTAATCATGACTATAATTGAATCTTCCCCTGTAGGACCTCAATTTCTTCATCAATGAAATAAAAACCAATTCTGAGTTCTAAAAGATGCAATAAGCTAACATGCAAATTGTTTCCTATGTATCAAACATTTTTTAGATATAATTCACAGTATATTATTCATTAAATGATGGAGAACAATGAAGAAATGTCTAGGATTCTGCAGACTGAAGAACTTTCACACAGAACTTGGGATCAGTAGATAAAGCCTCTCATCACTACACAACCCCAGTGTTCACTACAACAGACAAGGACAGCACAAGTCAGGAGTGCTAATACTTCTATTCTCAAGGACCGTCTCATCCTAAACCTTCCCATGCTTTGATGATTACTTCCTCAATTTACTCTGAGACCTCTAAACACCAGTAGCTATCATTGTCTCTTTCATTTCTTTATCTTATCTTTATAGTCAGGGGAAAAAAAAAAAAGACAGTGACTGTTCCAGTCTCCCCACTTCAAAATTTCCCCAGGGCCTTAAATTTACTCTATTTCCTATACTCCTTCACCTACACGTACCACTGAAACACAGAAAACAACACTCCCCATATGTTTCTTCTAGCTACTAAATTTGAGAAAAGATTAATTTAGGAACAAAGTAATTAACAAGAATTTTAGTTTTGATTTTTGGGGAAGTTTTCCAAATAGTGCAAATATATTCTATCAAAGCTTTAATATTTTTAAACTATGGAAAATAAATGAATGGCCTAAATGTATCTGCTTTCATTTCAGTGCTGTACAGCTTTCCTCCAGCACCCGACAACAGGATTGTCTGCGTTTACCTGGGAAAATGTCTGCTTCCCTGTGCACTGTAACCTTCTGCTCTCACTCATCTTCATTACCACACTCAAGGCACTCCTAAGCCCATTCCTGCTGATGACTCAATTAATGAGTCTTTCCCCAAGGTCTTGGGCTGGATGAGAAAAACAAAAGATCCTGCCCCTCTTCTGCAATACATAGCCTGATCAGAAACTAGAACATCTTAGTGTAATGTTGAAGGAGATTCTTTCTGGATGAGCCTTTGAGCCAATATGGCAATTCCAGAGTCCTGGGGTATCTTATCTGGAGCTCAAATCCTTACATTTCTCTTAGATGTACTTAGAACATCCATGCTAGCCTTAAAAAAAGATAGAGACTTTACCTCTTTTATGTTTACATGGAGGGACCTGGAACATATTCTCCTGAGTAAAGTACCTCAAGAATGGAGGAAAAAGTATCCAACGTACTCAGCCCTACTATGAAACCAACTTATATTTACTCACACTTTTTTATGAAAGATAGAACACAACTATAGCCCAGGATGAAGGAGAGAAATGGAGTGGGAAGGGAGGGGAGGGAGGAGGTTTGATAGAGGGAGGGTAAAAGGTGGGGCCACACCTATGGAGCATATGACAAGGGTACAAGTCAAATTTGTCAAGAGTAGAACATAAATGTCTTAACAAAATAATCAAGTAAATGAGGCAAAAGCTATGTTTATTGGTTTGATGGAAGCCCATCAGATGGAATAAAAAAATCAACACATTATACACACATATGCATAAATGTATTCATGATCTATGTGTATTTGACTTAATAAAATAAAAATGCTGTTAAGGGCTAGGAAATGGAGGTCTGGGGCTGAAAGTAGTGGTGGGAGGGAAAAAAGCCTCCCCAGGAAGATTCTGTCACTGAGACATGCCAGATCAAGCCACTCCCTACTAGGAAGCCTTGAAGCCAATGACAGGAGGTGGGGTACACATACCCCAGCTTCCTCATCCCCTTGGTAGGATAATTCTGAATACATTGGCCTCAGAGCTCCTCAGAGGGAGCAAATCCAAGTGCCCACAGGGCCAACCTGCTTGCAAACCCAGGCTGCCTTCCTTTCCAGGTCTCACCTCCCACTTCCTGCAAGTGTGGCCTAAGATCATCTCCCAACAAATCAATTCTTTGTCTCAGGGTCTGTTTCTTTGGAGCGGAAACAAAAGCAGCCTGCTTCTCTTCCTCCTGCCCCACTCGGAGAGAAGTGGACGCTGCTTCATCTGCCCTCCAGCTCCAACTGTCCAGCTCGTCCCAAGCTCCACTGTGGAGAGGTCCTCTGGCAGCCCACAGAGAAAAGTCTCTGTCAGCAGATGAGAAGATTGAAGCCCAGGAAGATATTGACATAATGGCCATGTGAGGTCATAACCAGCTAGAGCTGTCCTCCCTGCCTGCCATCTGCCCCATCATGGGGGTAAAGGGAGTATTTGGGACTACTGAGGCCTGAATCACCTCCTCACCTGACGTTTCTCTCTCTTGCACCCCCCAACACATGTTTCACCTTTCTACCCCCAGAATGGTATATGGGGTCCCCCTCCCATGGCCACATTGCCCAGAGTATGCTCAAGGCTGTAATGTCATCAGTCCCTCCTGCCCAGATGCCCACCCATAGCTACGCCCAGCAGGGATTGGTGGGGACAAATCAAACCTTGGGTAGGATTTTTTCCTTCTCTGTCACTCCTGGCAACTTAAAAATCTCTTATCTAACTTGCTTTCAAACTTGATTACTTGATTATTTTCAGCCCTTTCTCATAACCTCTGAGGTTCTGCTAAGTTCTTTCCATTATTCTCATGGGTATTTATGTTCCCTCCCAAATTAATATTCACTCTGAATTTAATTAACGTGCTATTTATCCAATTATTTTTTTAAAAGACTGCTCATGGTAAAGGCCAATAGCCTCCAACTAAGCCTTTTGTTGGCCCTTGATACCCAAGGTCACAGCCATTTGGACAAGATGGCTCTGTCTTACAACAACCACCCAGGTCCTATAATCCAAGTGGGTACTCCCTAGCAGGCGTCCTCAAACTTTTTAAACAGGGGGCCAATTCACTGCCCCTCAGACTGTTGGAGGCTGGACTATAGTTTTAAAAAAAAAAAAAAAAAACTATGAACAAATTCCTATGCACACTGCAAAAAAACAAAACGGGAACAAATACAATCACATCGCCTCATGTGGCCCGAGGGCCGCAGTTTGAGGACCCCTTCCCTAGAGCATCCCCATCTAATCAACAAGTAACCTAAGGCTGAGGTTCCACACTGGGAAGGGCAGGCCACCAGCATTTCTCCTGGTCACCAAGCCTGATTCAGGGCAGGCAAGGGCAAGGTGACAGGCTTCCTGCACCAAGCATGTCTTTTTATTTTGGGGCCCTAACAACTCTGGGAAGCTTGTCCCTCCCAGCGCCAACAAATTCCTTGAGGCAGTAAATGACTCACTGTTGCAAAATGTGAGTTTTATTATTATTCACATATGGGGAGGCCAGTAGATCAGGAGATGATTGCCATTAAAAAGAAAGTGTGTGCCTGGCGGAATGCAGGGCTATGTGGGGAAACAGCAGAGTCAGTAAGGAGCAGGGGGAGAGTGGGGAGTCGAGGGCAAGAGCCTTCACTACCATTTCCTTGGGAAAGAACGGGTGAGGCAGGACCAGCATGCTTAGGAATGGTTAGTTTGAATAATTCTAAGGGGTCAGGTCCTATTAGGGCAGGGGACTATGGACCTGAGTGTAACAGTCCCACAGAGAAGTTGGGGACTCCAGAATGGTTGGTTTGCCTATGAAAGCCACATTCCATGAAAAAATTAATTCAAGTAGGGGGAGGGGGAGGTGGGAAGGGGAGTGGGGAGGGAATTGGTGTGCTCCCACCTAACGGGCACAATGTAAGGGTATATGGCACACTTCCTGGGTGTGGGACACAACTATAATCGGGACTTTACCTAACAAATGCAAACATGGTCACGCAATCAATCGTTTGTACCCTCATATTAATCTGAAATGAAAGGAAAAAAAAAAAAAAAAAAAAAAGGAAAGAATGAAAAAGAAAAGCACATTACTGGGCACGTTCT
>CAUYPK010140623.1:0-60001 GCA_963574355.1 Loris lydekkerianus | reverse complement strand
TTTGGATTAGTTCTTGAAGAGTGTAAAACTTTAATCCAGCGGCCTTTCTTTTTTTTTTTTTTTTGTGGGGGGGGGGAGTTGACAAATAAGAATAGTGAATTTAAGATGTTTAAGACGTCTTTGAGTTACTGAATTATTTTAGTTGTTACCAGAATGATTGATAATTTTGCTTTGATAAGAAATGGTACTCAAAAGAAAGTGCCAGAGTTGAATTGTTATTAAAAAACAGTAAATGTATATCTGTTGTGGTTCTAATATCTTGTGACTTTTTAGCATTATGGTTCTTGGATGGAAAATAATTATTTTGCCTGCCTTATATTAATCTTAAAAATATCAACTTTTAAATTTAAAGGGGACATCATCACAGCCATTCTGTAGAATCATTTTCATTTAAGGTCTTTATTATAGATAAAAATTAGGTAGTTAAGTCACTTTTCTTGTGCAACGAAGGAAAAGAAATTCCTCAAGCAGGCTTTCCCCTTTTTAATTAGTGCTTCTTATTAACTGAGAACACAGCTACCCTCAGAATATTTAACCTCAGAAATGAAGCTTTATTAATGTTCAGTGACATTTTTAACTGATATGTATAAAGTTCATATCTTTAATTATGTTGTTTTAGTTTTTTTGTTGACAATTCTCAAATTCTAATTTCCAGCAAGGAGAAGAAGCTGGACGATTAGGAGATTTAAAGAGCTCTAAGGGATGAGTCTGTGTCCCCACTGTTGGCTGCTTGGCAGATGAAATGTACTTGGTGGCATGAAGTCTCTCCCCCAATTGATTAGAACTCCTTAAAATTACTTGTTGAATTAATTGCAGTATGAATGTTAAGATTGCTTATAAGATTTAGTAGTGGTTTTATGTTTATATTTCTTAAACAAAGAAATTAATTTTGATATTCTGTGTATCAATTTTTTAGACCTCCTTAGCTACGTGTTTTGCTCAAGAAACTTTTGGGAAACAGTACAAACAAACTATAGGACTGGATTTCTTTTTGAGAAGGATAACATTGCCAGGTAAGAGACTAAAAAGTCTAGACCACAGAGGATTGTACAAATCTTAAAATAAGTGGCATAGGGCAGAAATGTGTAAAATAAATTTTGGGCTGCTTCTGCATGAAAACATATGTAACCAGTAAATTTAACTTTCATCACAATCTGCCATGCAGGAATATTGTCTGTGAGTGTGAGAAAAGTTTTGCACTACCCCACCCCATCACTGTTTTTGGCTACTATACATTTTTCAAGAATAAACAATAGTTGCTTATAAAATTCTAAAAAGCTTTTAAAAAAACTTAAATGCTATGCATTTGTCAACAGATATTATATTAACTGAATGTGAAAAGACCGGGAAGGATTATTTCTTTTAAATATTATTTTGTTTCACCTCTGCTTCAGTTTTTTGTTTAAATGTTGAAGCAAGTATAATGTAGCTATGGAACTTCTGTGCTCTAATATGTGAATGCTGTTTTATGCAAGGCAGCATGAAATTGCTGGCATTTAATAGACCACTAAAATTTAGGGTCCCTAGGCACTCATAAAAATACAGTTTGAGCATTCAAGATGTTTCAGTTCACCATGCAAAGAACTATTTAGATGCCAGTTGCAGCACATTTTGTGGGAAATACAGGGAAATAATAACAAAAAAAGAAGGTTTAAGTTAGATTCTGAACAATTGGGGCTTTAAAATGCCCTATCCATTCAATTTCAATGGTTAAATTATATGTTTAAAGTAGTTTATTAAAGACAGTTCATCTTGATTGACTTTATAAATTGTCCATCCTCACCTCCATGAGGAAATACATTTGAATAAAACGGCTGCAAGTGTCATGTGAGGTTCATGTACTACAACGCGAATGATGTAGTGGGAAGGAGTTTAATAAATGCCAATATTATTGAAATATGTTAACCTCTGAAACACTTCATCTATCAGACAATTCCCAATGAAAGTTTTTGAGCAGGTAATGAAAACTATTGATGATTGGAGGTGTCATCAGTGACACACTGTTACATTTTGTGATGGCTTGTATGTGGCTTTCCATGAAAAATAGATGAGGAGATACAGCACAACCCCCCAAAAATAATAATAACAACAATTTTTCCATTAGTAAGTTACTGTTGAGCAAGAGGTTTGTTTAATGAGAAACATGTGTATTTTGTTTTATGTATATTTTCTTTTAATGTATTCAGAACTGAAAATCTGATTTCAGTTTCGTTCTCACCCTTATGGATAATCATTGCTACATAATGCAGTTACTATCAGAATACATGCACAAATCCCATAATATACATACTGAAAACTCATATTTATAGCATTTTTTTCAGAGATGCCCATTATTATACACAGAGAACCTCAAAGCAGTAGTTATTAGCTATTTTGTTTTGATGCTTAATTGGCAGAAGCACCTTTTTGTTTCATTAGTTTTAATTTTTTTGATTTTTTTAATTGAAAGGTTTAAAGAACAAGCACCTACGCTAATACAAAGACTGGTTTTAGACATTCTCTATGTGTGATGTATGTGATGATTTCTGACCTGATGATTTTAAATTGCACAGTCCTGATGATTTTAAAATTTTGATTATATTTTGTAAAAAAAGATTTGATAGTCTTGAAATTTTGATTACTTTGTAAAAAAAGATCTGATAGTCTTGAAATCCAAATTTATCGATAATATTTTAGACTTAGTATTTAAGTTAAAAGGTGATATCAAGATGTGTATATTCTTAATGAATGTGCATTTTAATTTTTCTGATTAAGTTTTTATTTGGATGGGCAGAGTTCCAGAAAAAAAGTTTTACATTTTCAAAGCAGATGGTTACTACATAATAGAGTAAAAATTATAGTCAGGATTCCAGTAGGAAAAAATTGTTTTAATATATCTTGTTTTTATATAATTAGTAGGTATATTAAGAAATGAGGTGAATAAATTGCGAGGTTTATATAGTATATCCTTTATATGCTCTAATCTTAATTTTAGTTCATTATAAATGTCGAAAGTAGGATGATTACTATTTGTATCACTTGTAAACCTTATGGGCAGCATTATTGAATTTATAGTGAAGCAGCAAAGTGGGTGAGTTAATATTTGTTAGTATTTTTGGAAGTCTTCTGACCAGTCGGATTGTTAGGGATGTAAGCCTCCTGTCTATCTATTCACATTCTTTTCTGACAGGTTTTCAAGGTCATTACTTTGCAAATACTCGTCCGTTTTAGTATATTTCATGATCCGGTGTGCTGTATAGTCTGGATGCAACCACTGTGCAGATTTTACTGCTTAAAATAGTGTATCTGTTAGTCAGAGATTCTGCTGATAGAGCTTCTTAAGAGCCTTAGTCAAAATACTTTCAGGAAGCTTGTGGCAGTCCAGTAAACAGCGTTCTACTGTGAAAAGGATTTCTAAGCCTTTCGTACAAGAAGTGGGCAGACTTGTGTTTTTAGTTCCATCTTGACTATGCAGCACTTTAAGTAAGGTTAACCAAGGCACCAAGTGTACTTTTACAGGGTCACTGTCGAATCCTCTCGGTGGCTTTGATTCATACCAAAAGCAGCTTGCCTGTGTTTTGTCACCTCATTTATTTTATTTTTCCCTCTAGTTGCATGTCATTTTTTCAGAGGAGCAAGAATTTTGTAGCATTTTGCATTTGGGATTAGATTTATGATGGTTTCTTTAATGTTCTTGATTAGAAATTCTTATTAGTTGGATTTCTGATTTTAAAAATTAATAATATTGATTATTTGAATATTCATAACTTTATAAAGTATATTATCTTGAAAATGTACTACAGGATTTCATATGTTTATGCTGCAAAAACTAAAATGAATATTGATTTGTATCACATCTTTGTTTCTCGAATAGAGAATCTACATTGTATTTTTAGTTTTATGTGTTAATAAGTCTAAAATTCAAATGTAGAAGTTAAAAGTACATTTCCACATGAATGAAATAACATGAAATTAATATCATGTGTTGAAGCTATGATGATAGTAATTTTTTCTAGCATTTTATATTAATGGATTACCAGTAGTTCATAGATATCTTTATTTCTTAGTCACTAAAATCTATAAATTTAAAAAAAAAACCCAAGTCAAACAACAGTAATAAGAGTGTTTACTTGGAAAGGTATGGATTTTAAAAGTTCTGTTAATACTTGAATATGAACTTCTTAGATGGGAGACAATTGAATAGATGATTTAAACTCTTGAAATGATTGTAGTCAGAATTTGGAAACATGGAGGTTGTGTTGCTCAAGTTACAGTTGCAGTGTTCACAATACCTAATTCAGGTGGGACCTGAATATCAGAGCTTAACAAAGGAAAATGAAAGGAAAAAAGCTGTCTGGATGCAAGGTCAAGTGATAGGGATTACTGATTTAGAAATGGGATTAAATATCTTTTAATAATTATTAAGTTGTTGCCTAAAATCTTGCCCTGTGGAAGGTAACATTGTTAAGCACTATCTTTTGAAGTATGCAAATGACCTAAAGAGTTTTGCAAGTGAAATTAATAGACTGCTGCTTATCTAGGGTCTTCTGGAACTATTTTATATATTTCTAGTGACAGCTAGCCCTTTCTCACCTACTTTATTGGAAATGGCATTATAGGAGAATGATTTCAGTTTTGAATCTCAAAAAGTTTAGTTTTTAAGAAGTTGGGTTTATACAAGATTTTGGGCAAATCTTTGGACAGGTCTTTTGGACAAATCTTTGCATAAATCACAAATCTGTGATATTTTGGTCTTCGTATTCACAGGGCTTTAAGAATGATTCATTCGTTATTCTGTGAGCATTCAAAGTGTGTGTCTATGGGAATGATGATGGGTGATAAACTCCGTAGTTCTCAGTAATGCTAATGGAGGTTCCTCATGGAAACCCTTGCATGTGGTGTATGGAACAGACCTATGTTTAAATAATGGAGATATTGTAACATAAACCCTCCAAAATTTAGAGAGTAAAACTGTGCTGGTTAGTCCAGTGTCTTTCTTTTCAGTTGTGGAGTTAGTGTGGCTAACATTGTCTGATTTCTGTGTTTTACATTGGTATGTAAATTTATGTCTTTTTTGTTTTTGTTTTTGAAGTGAAATCATTTTTTCAGTTTTTAAGGTTTTATTTAGAAGTTTTTGGATTTGAAATCATTCAAAAAGTGCTAATTGAGACTTTGGAGACAACTACATACTTTTAGGAGGAGTTTCGAAATGTCAAACTAGGAAGCATCTCAGACGTGTTCCTTAGCTTTTGTAGCTCATTTATTGCTTGAATTGATAGGAGAGAGAGGCTTATTATCTCAGAAATTTTTATATTAACAAATATTTTATGCACCTAAAAGCTTTTAAAGATTTCCTTTTAGAGTTTAAAAGTCTTTTCTAATGCTTGTACGGGGAAGAAGATAAGTTACATTATTTTATGAGGGCCAGGAAGTAGATACTTGTGTTCAAAGGAAATGCTTTGAACAGCTATGAAGGCAGCATAATATTTAGTGGTATTTAGTCTGTATACTCAGAAAACATACTCATAATATTTAGTCTGTATACTCAGAATACACACTCATAATATTTAGTGATATACTCAGAATACATCCTGCTTTGTTTCTGAACAGGGCTATCAAATATGTTTCCATTTTATGGGTTAAATTTGAAAATATGTAATTTTTTAATTATGTTTATACCATCACATACAATAACTGACATTCAAATTAAAAAAGATTCTTTAGAGTTGAAATGAAATTGTGAGTGGATTATTGTAGTCTGCTGTTATTCTATGAGTTTTACAACCTATGGAATTTAGAACCTACAGCAAAATTTCTATGTATAATTGGATGGGTGAATATAAATATAAGGCTTTTTAATATTTGTGTTTAAAAGTATATTTCTTACTCCATGTACATGCATTCATTCTAAGAAGAAACATTTCAGGCTTATGTTTATAAGTTAAAACTTATTTTCTTTTGTTTTGAAGGTGATTGCAAATATGGTTCCATGGAAATCAAATAGAGGGATAAATGTAGATTCCTCACTATGGTTTCTTTTGACCAGTGGTTCTCAACCTTCCTAATTGCCATGTTGTGACAAATGGAAAAAAGGGGCTGTGACACACAGGTTGAGAACTGCTGCTTTTGACAGTGTTAAATTTACAGTTGGAAGTATCTGATCATATGAAGTTGCAGAATAAAAGGCAAATTGGGTTCAGAGTTTATCGTTGTGACAGAGTTCTATGAAGGTGTGTTCTGTTATTATATTGCTATTTAACTTTTTTCATATTCTTTTATTTTGCATTCTAGGAAACCTGAATGTTACTCTTCAAGTTTGGGATATAGGAGGACAGACAATTGGAGGCAAAATGTTGGATAAATATATCTATGGGGCACAGGTATGCTATGAATTCTGTGATTATTCCAATATAGAAGACACTCCTCAATCAGTACTCAAGTACTCACACTGCTGCACAGACACATGTCAACACACACACACACACACGCCCCTTCTTTCCAACCTGATTTTTTTTCTCTTTTCTTTCTTTCTGTTTCTCTTTCTCTCTCTCTCTCCCCCTCTCTCCCTCCGTTCCTTCTTCTCTCCCTCCCTTCCTTTCTCTTTCTTTCTTTCTTTTTTTTTTTTTTGAGACTCTGTCACCCAGGCTAGAATGCAAGTGGCATTAACTAACTCACCGGAACCCGAAAGTCCAGGCCTCCCGAGTAGCTGAGACTACAGGCACCTGCCACAATGCCCAGCTAATTTTTCTGTTTTTAGTGGAGATGGGAGTCTGGTTTTGCTCACACTGATCTCCGTCTCCTGAGCTCAGGGATCCTTCTGCCTTGGCCTCGCAGAGTACTAGGATTATAGGTGTGAGCCACCATGCCTGGCCTCTAACTTGATTTTTATCTGGATATGTGGAGAGACTAATTTTTATATTTGTGAGAATCCTTTGGTTTCTTTCTTCCCAAATTATGTTGGAACAATTTGGGTGTGGGAACTAGTGGCACTAAATCGGTGGGAAACGGAAAACTTTTTTAACAGCCTTCGTATGATATTTATGTTACTAGGTGTTATAGGTGGCAATTTAAGTACAGCGATAAATGATATTTTGGTGCTTATTAACTGATTTGGTTATAGTGACTACTTTCATAAAAACTGAATGAAAAGCAAAGAAGTAGAAAATTTAATTTTAAGTGGCAAGGACAGAAGTGTATTTATGTGTCTATATTTTTGTGCTCTAAATTGTCCTGTTATAAAACTAAATATAGTTTTTTAGATTTAATAGATACTGTATATAATTGAGTATAAGCCGAGTTTTTGTGGCACAAAATTTCTGCTGAAAAACCCGAACTCGGCACAAATTTTGTGCCGCAAAAACTCGGCTTATACTTGAGTATATATGGTATATCAATACTTTTTATCAATGACTATGACTAATTAATTATATATATGAAGCACTTACAATAATTTAACATGATAATGATGTATTTTCAGAAAGAAAGCTGTGTAGAGCAAGAAAAATCATTTGAATAATTGCATAAAAGTTATTTGGCAACCTAAGCTTATCTAGACATAGTTTTGAATTTTTAAATAAAGGTGTTATACACAAAGAAAATATGCAGTGTTGTAATATATTTTAAAAGTTAATTATTTGTCTTTGAACATGTTTGGTGAAGAATAATTGCCTTTTCAATGCTTTGGCCTTAATGACAGAGTAGAAAGCCAGGGATGCCGTGAATGTGATCATTTGATAGAGCAGATTTTGGTGCACCTGCAATACGGCAGAAGTCTTTTACAAATCGTGTTTGGATAGGCTGTTTTGAAGATATCAGTGGCTGTGTTTTTAGGGTTTTGATTTAGGATCCCTAACTTACATAAAAAGAATTATATTACATGTGTCCATGCTGTTAAACTACGCAAATCCATTTTTTTAAGCATTTATTAACGTCCAGGAAGAAGCTTATTTGTAGGCTGTGAGTTAACTTGGATCCAAATAAAACCCCTTTCAGCCCCCATCTCTTGGTTAACATTAAACTTTAGCAATATCTATTGGAAGTGTGGGGTGAAACGAAGTTGAATCAACACCCAAAAAAGAATTAGTGAGATACTTTGACAAGAACTAGTTTTAAGAATTAAAATATTCTCTAGTTAAAATCTCAGATTTAAATTAACTTAAAAATTTCTAGGAGTCTTTCTAAAGACGTTGTGGGCTATTTTTCATACTGGTTAGGAGCAAACACACAGTACCCAGTGTTTCGGGCCCTGGAGCCTGTGGCTAACAGAGGCTACCAACAGACCTCAGAGGAGGACTGGATGTTTCATTTTTGTAGCTGTTTCTGTACTGGAATCTAAGTGGTTTGCAAACACTGCCCACTGAGCATATACTCAATGAAGTGTAGTATTTGTGAGGTAGAACACGACTAAAATTGTGAGCCACTGCCCCATGCAGATGAGCCTGCGTGTGAATTATCATCAACAAAAGGTTTGCTTAGAGGACAGCTGGGGAGAGAGCACACCTCAAAACTGGATGCCCTGATGTGCTCTCTTCTCCTTTGCTCTGAATTTTTTAGTTGTGTATTTGCCAGCACATAACTGATTCTGTTTCTAGACCTCTTTTGCATTAGGGTTTCTTACAGGTTGTATTTTGATACAGCAAGGTGTATGTTGTTATGGCTATTGTATAATCTGTATGATTCACTTTATACATAACTACAATCAGATTTTTTTGTTTTGTTTGATACAACTAGATCAGGGGAAAAAATAACCTGCACTTTGGGAATGGGAAAACTTTCAATTTTGATGTTAAATAATGTGTACTGTGTTGAGCGCCTGTTAAATCTGTACAGTGCTTTACAAGACTGTTAAATGTTGCTGTCAGTGTTTACTCCTTCAAAACTTTATCAATTATTACTTTGAAAATGACGTCCACTTGATTTACTGACTCATCATTATTATTACATATGGCAAAAGTGAAATAGATGAAAAGAAGGTACTGCACTATCCTGGTGTAATACTGACTAGCAGTCTTGAAGTTTACAAAGGCAAGGGGTGCTAGATCTTCTTGAAATTGAAATTGGGGGGAAGTGCAGTTAAGGCATAAAAAATGGAGGAAGTTTTTGTTCAAGATTTATTAAACTTGAAATCTGATTTCCAGAGGTCACATGAAAAGTTTGGGAAGAGAAGTATTTGAAGAATAAATTGGGAAGAGGAAGCACCGGTGATGTGAGGATGAAGATGTAGGAGAAAGACAAATAGCAGAGAGATAATTCAGATAATAACATTGAGATAATAAAAGGTATCTGGGACATGGGACATGGTGATAGGTTTAGATGACCACAAGATTGCCAAGAAAATTAGATCCATTGGTCCCCAAGTAGATTACTCTCAGACTTCAGTTCAGGCCCAGTTGTGTTGTCTTTTTGAGGATGTTGTACTGCCTTGTGGATGGGAAGATTTCGATAGTTTTCTGGAGTCAGAAGGAGTCAGAAGAATTCTGGATTGATTGATGTGGTAAGAGATGGAGGGATTTCAGGGGGCTTATATTATAGAGTTCCAAGAGGTCTGGCTTTTTTTGTGCTAAGGCTTGTGGGCCCTGAAAGTCAACAGTTTTGGTAATGTGTGTCTTTCAAAGAATTGGTCCATTTCATTTATATTACCAAATTTGTGGCCATAGAGTTGTTCAGATTAATGAACAGTATCCTTTAATGTTTATGCGATCAGTAGTGATGGCCATTCATTCCCGATACCCACATGGTATTGGTAATATGTGTCTTCCCATAACCCCCTTTTTTTGGTTAGCTTGGCTACAGGTTTGTTTTATTGATCTTTTAAAAATTAATTAGATTTACTAATTAATTAACTTACTATTTTTTGAGACAGAGTCTTACTCGCCCTGGGTTTGAGTGCTATGGCATCATAAATCATAGCAACCTCAAACTCTTGGGCTCGAGTGATTCTCTTGCCTCAGCTTTCTGAGCACCTGGGACTAGAGATGCCTGTCACAACACCTGCCTGTTTTTTTTAGAGACAGAGTCTTGCTCTGTCTCAGGCTGGTCTCCTGAGCTCAGGCATTCCATCTATTTCCACCTACCAGAATGCTAGAATTACAGGTATGAGCCACTGTGCCTGGCCTAATTAATTTATTTATTTTGAGACAAAGTCTCACTTTGTTCCCCAGGCTGGAGTGCCATGTTGTCAGCCTAGCTCACAGCAACCTTAAACTCCCAGATTTAAGCGAGCCTCCTGCTCTAGCCTCTCAAGTAGCTAGGACTACAAGTACCTGCCACAAAGCCTGGCTGATTTTTCTGGCTAAATTTTCTGTTTTTGGTAGAGATGGGGTCTCTCTCTTATTGAGGTTGGTCTCCAACTCCTGAGCTCAAGGGATCCTCTCACCTCAGCCTCCCAGAGTGGGACTATAAGCGTGAGCCAGTATGCCTGGCCTATTTTCTTGATCTTTTTAAAGAATGAGTTTTTGGTTTTAATTAATTTTCTTCATTGTTTTCGCCTTTTCAATTTCAGTGACATCTGCTCTAATTTTTAGTATAATTTTTTTGGCTTGTTTTAGGCTAAATTTTTCTTCTTTTTGTTGGTTTCCTACAGTAGAAGCTTCGATTATTGATCTTTTTTTCTTTTCTAATATATACATTCAGTGGTAAACATCCTTCCCTAAGCATTGTTTTTGTTGCATCCCACAAATTTTGGTAGATTATATTTTTATTAGTTCAAAGTCTTTAAAGGTTAACCTTGAGACTTTTTGATCTATATGCTGCTTAGAAATATATTGTTTAATCTCCAATGTTTTGAGTTTTTCAAGCTGTCTTCTGTTACTGATTTCTAGTTTAATTCCATTGTAGTTTGAGACCATCCTTTGCACAGTATCTATTCTTATACATTTGTTAAGGTATGTTTTATGGCCCAGAACATAGTTTATCTTGGTGACTGTTCTATGAGAGCTTGAGAAGAGTGTGTTCTGTTGCTGTTGGATGGACTATTCTGTAACTGTCGATGAGATGAGGTTGGGTGATAGTGCTGGGTAGTCCCCTATATCCCCACTGACACTGTTTGCTGGCCGTGTCAGTTAATGAAGAGAGGGTGTTGCTGATTGTGCTGTGCTTGTGGTCTGTTGGTTTAGGCTCCCTTGCAGCGCGTCAGTCTGACGCTCCGTCGAGAGGCGCAGCTGCCCAGAGACTGCAGTGTCCTCTTGGACAGCTGGCCTCTTTTCCCTCAAGCCCGTCTGATACGGGATAGTTTTACATATTCTGGAGTCTCCTTTGTCTAGAATTAATATGGCTACTCCACCTTCTGTCATTAATGTTTTCATGTTGCTTTTCTATCCCTTTACTTACAGTCTGTCTGTGTTTTTCTATTTAAAGTGAGTTTTCTATAGGCAGAATATAATCGGGACTTCTTTTTGTTTTCCATTCTGGCAGTCTCTGTTGGTGTTCTTAGACCATTCGCATTCAAAGCGGTTATTGATGTAGTTGGATTAACATCTACCATGTTTGTTTTCTGTTTTTTTATGTGTTCTTCATTTCTTATCCTTTCTGTGTTCTCTAGTTTTGAGTATTTTATTTCTTACCCTTTCTGTGTTCTCTAGTTTTGAGTATTTTATTTCTTCTTTTAACATACCAGTTATGCTTCTTTAAAATTACTTTCAGTGGTTATTCTAGAGTTTGCAGTATACATTTTTAACTAGTCAAAGTCCACCTGTGAATAACCCTGTATTGCTTCACATATAGTGAAGATACCTCAGACTCAGAATATTATTATTTTTTTTTGAGACAGAGTCTCATTCTGTTACCCAGGCTAGAGTGCACTGGCATCAGCTACTCACAGCAACCTCAAGATCGCTTGAGCATCCTGGGCTCAAGTGATCTTTCTGCCTTGGCCTCCTGAGTAGCTGGGACTATGGGCAGCCACCACAGCACCGAGCTAATTTTTCTATTTTTAATAGAGACAGGGTCTGGCTCTTCCTCAGGTTGGTCTCAAACTCCTGAGATCAAGGGATCTTCTGCCTTGGCCTCCCAGAGTGCTGAGATTACAGATGTCAGCCACCACTCTCAGCCCCTCAGAATATTCTTTATTTGTACTTTCTTTCCTGTATGGCACAGCTGTCACTCTGCTCAGTTATCTCCTATCTATATGCTACGATCATCCAATGTATTTTTATTTTAAATAATTCTGTGTTGAACATTATTTCAAAGCATCTTGGGAGTCAGAACCAGATATCTGAGTTACTAAATGAGCCTGACAAAGATCTTTGCTTATAAATAATCTTAAATTATATTAAAAAAATATTATGTGCTTGAAGTGATGCATTTAGCAGTTGTCTTACTATGTATTTCTGTTACCTATGCTGTTGAGGTTATTAACATGTGGTATGTCTGTGTGGTAGAAATGTCATGTAACGGCATCCTAACCAACTTCACATTCAAAAATGGCCACAGGGGAGTATTTAAACCATGAAAATTGGTAAATGTTACAAATAGTCCCACCCTACTCCATGTACTCCAGACCCCAAGCCAGTCAATTAATATTTACCAGTATATCACTGACCATGATTACTGTTTTAAATACTTGTCTGGTTTTGCTACAAGACCGTGAGTTCCTTGAGGTTTGGAACTTACATCCTTAGTATCTGGCATGGTGCTTGTAGTATAGTTGACAGACAAATATTTTTATTCATTTAGTCCTTGATTCAAATCCTGCCTATTTGGGTGACCTTGGTTATTTTAACCTGTGTTTATTAGTAAGATGGGAATAATAATGCCAGCCTTTCATGATTGTTGTGAGGATTTATGAAAAGACATGGGCATAGTAGGTACAAAAAAAGCAGTTGATTTTTATTTTTATAACCTAAGAAGTAGACATGAATGCCATTAGGGTCCAGACATATACTGTGTGTAGAGCCTTTGTCAGTTGTGATCACAAACTGGATGTGAGTCAGGAATGTGGCACTGTTACTTGTGTGTGTACACACTTCTCCTTCCTGTACAGAATAATGGGATAAATTAAAAGGAATATGATATGTAAGAGGCAGGAAGCAACCCCTCTGTTATATTTGGCTTTGCTCAGACTCTTATTACAGTATCATGTCCAGTTCTACATTGCTTATTTTAAAGGACGTCAGAAAGCTGTATGTAGTGTGTCTTGGGAAGAATCAACTATTATTAAAGGGGCAAAAAATAGGCCCTTTGAGGAAAGCTTAAGGAATTGAGTTTGTTTACTCTAGAAAGGAGATGGTAAAGGAGTTACTTAACTATCTTCAAGTATATGAGGGTGACTATTAGAAGGATATTTTCAAGTTGTTCTGCAAATGCACAGAGGACTAAAAGAGGAAATCAACATTTCATTTAAAGAAAATTGTGCTGAACACTGAAATTGACTATCAAGTGATGTCATCGAATCTCCATTTTTGAAAATATTTAAGAAGAGTAGCAACAGATTGTTATGTATTGAAAAGTTTAAATGTTTGACTTCATGAAGTGAGAGCCAGAATTGTAGGCCTTGCAGCCTTCTCTACTTTTGTGATGTGATTTTCTTTCATTTACTGTAACTTACTACACATATCACAGATATCTACTGAGAAACCACTTAGGATTTTGATGAAATTATGTTTTAGCTTGATTTTCATCTTAATTGCTAGATTTATCTTAAATGAAAGCATTCAATGTTATGTATCTGCTAGTATCTAATTTAAATTAGCATCATACACGTGCAAAACACTCCACATTTGTATTTTTATACTCTTATTTGACATATCTGAAGCATTGCTCAATCTTTTTTTTTTTTTTTTTTAGTAGAGCCTTACAGATATTCTATAATTCTTTTGTGACAGGGAGTCCTTTTGGTATATGATATTACAAATCATCAAAGCTTTGAGAATTTAGAAGACTGGTATACTGTGGTGAAGAAAGTGAGTGAGGAGTCGGAAACTCGGCCACTGATTGCCTTAGTTGGAAATAAAAGTAAGTTGCTTCTGCTTATTTATGGATAGTAAAATTTATTTGCTATTACAGACTGAATGTCTATGTCCTCCTACCTCCCCGATTCAGAAGTTGGAACTTCAGTCCCTACTGTGATGGCCTTTGTGGGGTAGGTAGGGCATGAGAGCCCTCATGAATGGGCTTAGTGCCTTTGTAAGACAGACGGGGGGAGAGAAGTAATACCTCTCTCTGCCTTGTGGCCGTCAGTGAGCCACAGAGTGCTCTCCTTGGTCTCTGCTGAGACTGCCGGCCCCTTGATCTTGAACTTCCCAGTCTCCAGAACCTTGAGAAACAATGTTTTTCAGACCACTGGTCTATGGGCATTTTGTTATAGCAGCTTGATCTGAGAACTTACTAAGACATTTGTCTGTCTTGTAGTTTTTATTTCTGAAAAAAGAAAAAGATTTTCTATTTGGAAATAGAAAATTCCTAAAGGTGTATACAGTCTTTTCGATTACTCTTTGATGCTTTATCTGTCACTACTGCTCTGCTGTTTTGGCCAGTTCTTGTAAAGGTAAATTCAGTTCTGAAAGTGTGTGTTTGGCTTTCTGTGGTCTGAGTAAGCAGTGTGGGCTATTATGGACAGCAGCACAGTTGCATCACTGCGTAGGAAGTATTCTGATATGGTCTGATCCTCTACAATTTAGTCAAGGTCCAAAAAACAGAAAACAAATTCAAATTATACCAGGGAAAATTTATATACAAAACTATTTCCTGATGATGAGCACTGTTAAGTAAGTACCTACTTATACTACCATTGAGAATTATCTTCTCCAAAGGTCTTGAAAAATATAGTACTTTTTTTTCTGTTTACAAACAGTGCTTCCTAATAGACCAAGCCTGGATTTCTGCATTATGTGTTTTTGCACACTGAGATGAGCTTTTAATAAATCCAATCCTTATTTTAAAACCATTATAAAACAGGTAGAAATGTTGTTTCTCTGAGGAGTTAAAAATATAGACATCATGTTCTCTAGAAAATAGTACTATAATAGCACAAAATGGCATGGCTTGGGTAGAAATTCTGGTTTGCTTTTTGTAAAGCTTTAGTTAAATTTTGCTCATCTGTTTTATAAATAATTATTTTTAATTGAGTGAATCAGATGAGTTTCAATTCACTGAAAATCCTTCTTTGGCTCGTAACTCAGTGAGGAGGGCGCTCACCACATACACCAAAGCTGGCGGGTTCCAGTCCAGCCCGGGCCTGCTAAATAACGACAGCAACAAAAAATAGCTGGGTGTTGTGGCGGGCACCTATAGTCCCAGCTACTCCGGAGGCTGAGTCAAGAGAATCGCTTAAGCCCTAGAGTTTGAGGTTGCTGTGAGCTGTGATAACATGGCACTCTAACAAGGGAGACATAGGGAGACTCTGTCTCAAAAAAAAAAAAAAAAAAAAGAAAATCATTCTTTACAAATCACAAGTTTTGATGACTGTAAATTCTGTGTCTGGGGCACCCGTCCTTTCAGGAGGTGGTCCTTGGTTGGGGGCTGTGTGAAACCATGCTCAGATGAGGGCCGATCTGTGCTGTACTCTGGGTTTCTCAGCACGTAAGGGGCTGCAGAGAAGAGGGGGAGGGCTTGGGATTTATCTTCAGTTCGTTCAGGTTATATTTTAACCACTATTTGGGACAAAGGTACAGTGGTGCATAATTATGTACATCTTGCTCTCCTATGAGACATCCACTATTGTCACCATCAAGGAGAGGATCAGACTGATGGGCTGTTGGGCTGGGCCAGGGTTGTCAGGCTTCAGTTTTAAAAACAACTATTCATGTAAGTTGTCTGAATTTATGCATGAAATTAATACAGCGTATGTTTGAAATTTAATAGCCTGAAGCCAAGAGCTTCTTTACTTTTGAGTTATAACTTCTTTCTTGTATGTATTTGTAATACCCTCTTTCAGGGTGAGATCCTATGATAGCATGCAGTCACACAGAATGATCTGTGTAAAACAAAGAGATTATAGGTGGATATTTTCCTGGATATTATCACTGCATAATCTGTCAATGGCCCAATTTCATGTTATCACGTAATCAGAGATCCTTCTGCAGTTAAGCCTATTAGGGCTTTAACTCTGAGTCTCTTGAGTATTTAATGATTTTTGTTTTCAAATTGATACTATATTAATATAGCATAGTAGTATGTCTCATTTTTTTAGAGTGATGTAATTATATTAAAAAACAATAAAATTTACAAATACTTTTCATATTGGTTAAGGGCAAAGCAGCAGACACATTGAAAGACATCTGAAATGGGGTTCCTATGTTCATTATCTGCCTAAATGTGCTTTTTATTCATCATTGTACCCTATTCTTTGCAACTTAAATAGAAGGCATATGTTGGAAAGAAACGTGTATGAGCTGTGAAGACATTAGCAGCAGGAGCCAGCTTTCAGTCAAAGTTAGCAGGAGAGAGAAAGAGAGAGGGACATGTTCTTAAAAAGAGTAGATGTGAACATTCATTCCATACTAAGAGCTTATAATTAACAGGCTGTAATACCATTTGCTTTTTATTAAAATATGGTAAACTCTCAGAAGTTTGGGTTAAGGATAGAGGGTAGTCTGATAGAAAGATGAATTATGGGCTTATTTTTATTAAAAAATAAGTTTTATTATGTTTAAATATATAGAGTATCTAGAGAAGGTTAATAAATGGCCAGTAGAAGAACGGACTTGCTTTAATGAAGTGGAAAGAATAGTAATCAGTACATTAATTATTTTAATATAGAATTTAAAAAAGTTTACAATTATTAAAATCAATTAATTATATATTTTATTCAGAAAGGCTATCAGCTGCTAATTAGCGCTATTGTACTATTTAAGGTGTCAAATGAAGTACTGAGTAGTGGTTACGGTCAGGGCTTTGGTTTTAGATAGATTTTTGCTTACCATCCCATTTCTTTACTTAACAATAGTGGGATATCAGACCATTACTTTACGTCTTTAATCTTCATTTTCCCTCATAGGAAAATGAGGGTAATCATTTCTGTCTGATAAAGTTGGTTTAAAGATTAAAAAGTATATTGGATGAAAAGAACTGAGCATGTGGTCTTCTACATAGTAAGTCTCTGTAACTGTAAGTTATTATTTTAATTATAATAGCCTTTTAAAAGTACTAAGCATAGATACTTTCAACTTAATGGTCACAAATTATAAATTGAGCTGAAATAGATGTTTTATGAAACTTGTAGAAGAAATGTTTCTTAGAGCCTTCCCCTGTCCCCTCTGACTCCCTGTTTGTCTGACTGTCTGTGTCAGGTTGATAGTTCTCTACGCTGTGCTGGGCAGGCCTGCGTGCTCAGCTCCGTCAGTCTGCTTTATGCTGCTGTAAAGGAGTACCTGAGCCTGGGGGTTTAGAAGAAAAGAAGTTTGTTTGCTCATAGTTCTGCAGACTGTAGAAGAGGGTGCCGGCATTTGCTTCTGGTGAGGGCTCTAGGGAACTGCAGAAGGCAAAGGGTGTGTCGCATAGCAAGAGACAGCATGGGAGGGAGGAGACACTAGTCTCTTCCAAACAATCAACTCGTGGGGGAGAGCTCACTCATTACCTTGCGGAGGGCACCAAACTCCAAATTGGAGATCAGATTCAACATGAGATTTGGATGGGACAGATACCCAAACTGTGCCAATGTATTAAGCTAATCATTGTTAATTTGTTCGTAGGTTGAGTCAAAGAGAATCCTAGGGAACGGTTAGGAGCTGCCAACCTAGGTCTTAACTTTGTTCTTTTTCTCAGGTGTTTTTAAGTTCTCTAAAAATCTGACTGCCTTTCATTTGCTCTGGTTGTTGAGATTAATCGGTACAGTTATGGATGTCAGCAATAAGTCTGACTAAAAATGCCTGGCATTTGTTCCCCCCAAGAAAGGACCAAGGCAATGAACAGCCAGCCAGAGTGTTGAGAGTGCTGAAGGGAGAGTGCTGGAGCACAGCGGGGCAGAGAAGCTCCTTGTTGGTCTGTGGTAGCACAGCAGGGCTGGATGGAGGCAGCTGGGTTCTGCAGCCTCTTCTCCTCCGGATCAGATTGGCTTAGAGAAAGGAGCAAAGACTAGCAGAAGAACCCTGGCAGAGCAGGTAGGCAAGAAATAGGACTCCAGGGCCTCCACAGTGGAAAGGAGCATGTGAGCTGTTCCTGTTTGCAGATGATATGCTCATAGAAAAACCTGAAGACTCAACTCAACCCAGAAACTTAGAACTGATAAATGAATTAAGTAAATTTGTGGGACACAAAATCAACATGGAAAAATCAGTAGAAAAAATCGTACAAAAATTCTATATGAGCAATGAATTTATTTGCTAACAAAGAAATCAGGAAGGTAATCTCACTTAGAATAGCTACCAAAAACCAAAAGAATACCTTGGAATAAATGTAACCAAATGTAACCAAGCAAGTAAAAGATCTCTGTAAGAAAGTCTACAAAACACCCTTGAAAGAAATTTAGAAGGATATGAACAAATAGAAAGACATACCTTGTTCATGGATTAGAAGAATTAGTATGGTTAAAATGATCTTACAACCCAAAGCAGTCTGCAGATTGAATTAATCCCTATCAGTATACCAATGACATTCTTCACAGAAATAGAAAAAAAATCTTAAAATTTGTGTGGCACCATAAAATAGTCCCCATATGGTCTGTGCAGTTCTGTAAGCAGAATAAAGCTGGTATGGTCTACCTCAAAGTATGGTAGAACCTCCACAGTTGACTACTTCCTTAAGTTGACCTAATTTTCATATATACACATGCATTTATCAGTATAGTAGGCCCTTATGTTGACCTCTGTGTATGAACTAGTTTGTTACAGTGCCTGGGGTGGTCAGCTTACATAGGTTCTACTGTACGCTATAAAGTTGCATTAACCAAAACAGCATGTTACTGGTGTAAACATGGGCACATGACCAGTAGAGCAGAATAGAAACCTCAGAAGTAAATCCATTCACCTACAGCCAACTGGTTTTTGACAGAGGTGTCAAGAACACTCATTGGGAAAAGGATAGTCTGTAATAAATCATGCTGGAAAAACTGGATATTCTTATGCAGAAGAATTAAACTAGGCCCCTGTCTCTCTCCCTATATAAAAATCAAAATGGATTAAAAACCTAAATGTAAGACCTAAAACTATGAAACTAGTGGAAGGAAACATAGGGGAAATGCTTTAGGACATTAGCCTGGGAAAGTATTTTATGAATAAGAAAGACCTCAAGAATACAGGCATCAAAAGCCAAAAGTAAACAAATGGGATTAAATCAAACTATAAAAATTCTGCATTACAAAGGAAGAAATCAATAGAATGAAAAGGTAACCTACAGAAGAGGAGAAAATATTTGCAAGTCATTCATTTAGTGGGGGATTAGTATCCAGAAATACAAGGAACTCAAACATTTCAATAGCAAAAAGTCAAGCTGATTATTAAATAGGCAAATGATCTGAACAGATGTTTCTCAAAAGAAGACATACAAAAGCTTGACAAACACATGAAGAGTGCTCGCCATCACTAGTGGACAGAGCAAGACATCAGTGAGAGTGAGGTACTTGTCATCCCCTCAGTTTAGGATCACCAGAAAGAAAAAGCCTAACAAATGCTGGGAGGACGTGGGCAGTCGTGGACTCTGATGCCCTCTTGCCAGGAATGTACAGCCACTGTAGAGAACTGAAAAACTGCAAATTGAAATACTGTGTGATCCAGAAATTCCACTGGTGAGCATTTATCTAAAGGAAAGGAAATCAGTATATTGAAGAGACAGAACTATTTACAATAGCCAAGATTTGGAATCAACCTAACTGTCCAATAACTGGTGAATGGGTAAAGCAAATGTGGTATATGTACATAATGGAATACTCTTCAGCCGTAAAAGGAACGAAATCCTTTCATTTACAGCAACATGGATAGAACTGACAGATGTTTTGTGAACTGAAATAAGCCAGGAGCAGACAGTTAAATAACACACGTTCTCACTCATATGTGGAAGGTAAAAAAAGTTGATCTCACAGAAGTAAAAGGTAAAACAAAGGCTAGAAGAGGCTGGAAAGGTAGGGAGGAAAGGGGAGAGGGGATGCAGAATTACTGGTAAGCAGGAGGACTGCGTCTGGGGTTTTATCGCACTGAAGGATGACTGTGGGGAACATTACATCGTTCAGGTAGCTAGGGGAGGATAGTGGATGTTACCAGCAATAAGAGATGGTAAGTGTTTGAGATGGTGGATATGGTAATTACCCTGATCCGATTACATTATATGTATCAAAACATCATTGTGTACCCCATTAATTTGTACAATTATTATATTTCAATTTAAAAATTAGAAAAAATAGAGTTATGTTCAAATCTTGAAAAAAAAAGCTATACTTCTATGTTCATGAGGTAAAAAATTTCTTGTAGGTAAATTCCAGAATGGGAGAGGCTAAGTCATCTGTTTAATCTGTGGATATTGCAGAGGTTTGGCTGAGGCCCCATGTGGAGTGAGGTACCTGTAAGGGCACAGATCAGCCACATGAGCACCTGAAAACAGTCACGGAAGTAAGGCTACTTCTGCGGGACAGGGAGCCCAATCTAGGAGGCCCAATACCTGGTTTCCTGGCTGTGAAGATCTTGGTCTTCCAGCTTGGGGGCACTAGATCAGAACCTGTGCTGCAGAGCCTTGGTATTTTGGTTCCTGTCCACCTGAGGGCTCCTTGTGGGTAGACCTGCCCTGGCCTAGCATATACCATCGCTGCTCCTGCAGCCACTTCAGTAGCTTCCTAAGTGGCCTTCCTGCTTAGCCTTGTTCTCCTATAATCCAGTTCCCAAATGGCAAATTGTATTATATGCTGCTTCTGCCTAAAACCCTTTGGCAGCTTTTATTATACATAAAATAAAATCCAAACTTCTTACCGAGTTTGCTCTTACAGCTCAGACCTCATCTTCTACACGTTTCCTTGCCCATTGTTAAGTGCAAAGGACATTTATCTTTTATTCCGTTCCTAAAACAAGTTCATTTGTTCTCACAGTTTCTTTTGCTTGAAATGCTTTTGTTTCCTCACTAAAATCTAAGCTCTGTGAAAGCTAAGCTCTGTTAAAATAGTGCTTGAATGAGTACTGAATGAATGGATAAAAGCCTTTTCATGAAGACTGTTGAAATTAGAAGTGTTTATGACCCTAGATGTGTTATTCAGGGAAAATGATTCTCTTAATGAGGAAAAATACATATATAGATGTAGGGGATCCATCAGATGGCCTTCAGTGCCCACTGCTCTGCTCAGTTCTGCCCTGCTGAGTAATGTCAGTGAGTTTCTTAGAAAACACATCATACTTGTATTATACTAGATCAGGTACAAAATAACATGTTATAGACTTGATGTCATGATTTCAGGTTAAATAAATGTAAAAGTTTTAGGAATTTTGCTCCTTCCTAACTTGTGACTTTTACCTTATATTGGAAACCTACAATGTTTGACTTTTATTGATAAGGTTTTTATTTTTGTGTTTAATTTTACACTTGATCTTAGTCAACAGGTCAAGAAGTGACTTTTGTGTTTAATTAAAAAAATTATATTCTGCACTGAAGTAGTTTTAATTTTTCACTGTTTCAGGAAAAGGTATAATTGAAATGAAAATTCAGGATTTTTTTTTAAAGATTAATTTAAAATTCCATCCATATTTTGTAAACACACGGTATTTTAATTTGTCATTTTGTTATTTTCTATCTTTAATCTGTTATGCTTTCCTACCATCTGATCCATCAGCTAGTTTCTCTCCTGACCAGCTAACATTCTCAGTTGGATGGATTGTAAACAGAGTTAACAGGGGTTGCATAGAAGCTGCCCTCCCCGTAATTTATTGCTTCTTAGTTAGTGGAGGGTGGTGGTTATCAGTAACTTGTACTGGAGGTAGGAATTATTACACTCCAGTATGGAGTGGATGGATGAGTGATTTCTACTCTTAAAGATATTAACCAGATCCTTTCGCAAATAAAGACTAATAACTCAGATTTTTAAACAATCTTCATGACAGATGAGGGCATAGAGACGAGTGCATCAACACTAATTAACAATGTGGAGTGTATATTCTTCCCAACAGTGATGGATTGTTCCTGGAGTACTATCTCTGCCCAGGAAGTGATGTTTTACCTTGGGAGGTTTAAAGGTTACATTTTAATGTACCCTGTGAGTTGTATTCCCTGAACTCAGTGGAAATGTATTAGTAAAACAAGTAAACTTCAAGTTGAAAATTTTACTGATGCTCTCCATAAAAGTATCACAAGGCTTTTTAAAAGACTGTTTTTTCCTCAGTAATAGAGAAGTACAAGAAATGGTTGTACATCTAGTTTTAAAAACTTCATTGGAATTTACATGAAAGTACTTGCCTATACGAGTGCCTCTTTGAGTCTTTAAAAATCCTTATTTTGTCTGTAGAGAAGACTTGTGAAACTATTAAATAGCTAACATTTTTATTTTTATTTTGAAGAATTCATATCAACTTGCATAAAATTTATCACCTCCAATATTAAACCAAAGTGAACAAGTCATTGTTACCAATTGTTCTAAGAGAGCTTGTAATTTATAAAGGATAAACAAAAACTCTTCTGAGGATTTGAAAAGTTCATTCTGTTTATACATTTTAAACTAAAACATTTCTCTTCACCCCCCATTTCTTTTACTACTTTGCTTTTTTTTTTTGTTATCCAAGTGTCTCGTGCAGATGGACCGATATTTCTGTTTCTGTTTCCTCTTTTTCTTTTCTTTGTATGTGTAAATTTTTCAGGTGAGCACTTACTTACTGGAAGGTGCTGAGAGCCTTTCTGTATACTAGGTGAGAAAGTATTTTAACACACACACTTAAAGCCGTTCTTACATGATACTTCAACTTCTGCTGTACTGTTAGGATATGTGAGCATTTTGGGGTTAATTATTTGAGTAGATTCTCCAAATCAAGTGCATCAGCTTGCCCTCAGGGTGGTGTCACTGACAAGTGGTGGGGAAGAAAATATCAGATGGGCACTCTTTCATAATATTAATCAAAAACTGATTTTCAGTTGACCCTGTTGCAGTGACATTATTTTGGTTATTTTGGTATTTCATAGCTGCTTTCTCAGATAGCCTACTACACACCATTTTGACAGCACTATAATTTGTGTAGCCCGAGAAGTACTATGGTTTTTGTGGTTTTGTTTTTGGTCCTAACAGTCTGTTTAGATGTTTTCCATTCATCTTTGTCACGATAGAGAAGGGTTATTAAATGCTAGAATGCTTTAGGAAAGACAATCCATCTTATTTTCGTTTCTTTCATGATGAATCTCTGATTTTAAATTTTAGAAGAAATTAATTATTAAATACTAAATTAATATGAATATTAAAATAATACAGAATTATAAAAACAGATTTTTTGTGAGAAGGGAATACAGAAATTTTCATTAATACGTACAGTTTTAAGCCTCTTTAGTAATGTATGTTAAATTATATTTGCAGTGAAGTCTATATAATTTAAAGGCACACTAGATCTCAGAATGCTTGAGATTTCTGGTGCTGTCATTTTATCTAGCTGGGCAAGCATAGGGAGTTCACCTAACCACTTGGGGTCATCCCCGTGTATGAAATGAGGGGACTGTACAAGGTTATACCCAGCACCTTTCACTCCTAAAATTTGATGACTGTAAAGGTTATTTGTTTAGCTTAATTGAACATACGTATTGCCAGACACTTTGTGAAAGATTTTATTTTTTACTTCATTTGTATTTGAAACCCTTTCTTTTTATTTTTGTAGATTTGTTTTCTGTGGCACATGTATCATTCAATTGTTTGATTACTACGTATTTAAAATCCTGCCTATATACAGTACATAGATAAGTATGTATACATGATAATAAATATGTAGCTATCATTTAATAATAGTAAGTCTTGATTTATTGAACTTTTGCTATTTGCCAGGCACACTCTAAAAATATGACCAACTTTGGGCTCTTTTTAGAAGCTCCAGAAATAGCTCCAATCTCTTTTTGCCTCCCCCTTCCCTCCTGCTTTCTTCCTGTGAAGGTCAAGTGTCCCTTTCCTTAAATCCAGAGTAGTCATATCTTGAGATCTTTAGCTTAATTATATCTCAGCAGGTATTTTAGTTGTTGTTTTACTTTCTTATTCCTTTCTCAGTCATTCATTCATTCCACAAATATTCATCGAGCACATACTAGTCTGGGTGTTAGGGATACAGAAGTGTACAAACAAAAACCACTGTCTTGATCCAGCTGTGTTCCAGTGGGGAAGACAGGCACTTTGTCATGTTATATGTTTTACTTTATGGTGATAAGTACTGTAGAGATAGCTAAGCCTAAAAAGGGAGAAAATGAAAGTTTTGGAGGAGGGCCTTAAGATTTTATATATGGTAGTCAGGGAAAGCCTGAGAATGTGACTCTGACTGAGGAGGCAAAGGAAGGGAGAGAGAGGGCAGTATCCCAGCAGACGGGAACAGCAGGTGCAAGGCCTTGAGGTGGCCTCTTGTTTGTTTGCTCCCTCCCCCATTCCGCATAAACTACAGAGGGTGTGTTTCAGTGTAGAGAATCCTATAGGAGAAGGATCAGGGAAGAGGACAAATCAAGATAGGCCTTGTCGCCTTTATAAGGGCTTTGAATAAGATAGAAAGGCCCTGAGGGCCTGAGCACAGTCTGGTGATTTAACGTGTATTTGGAAAGGATCACTACTGCTCTTGTCTTGAGAGTGACCACAGTGGATAATAGTGGAGGGAGCCAGACCAGAGAGCAGCTTTCAGTCCAGTCCGGGTGAGAAGTGGCGGTGCTGTGGACCAGGGTGACGGCCGTGGGAATAGTGAGGAGTGGTCAGCTTCTGGATGTGTTTTGAAGGTAGAGCGGATAGATTTTCTCAAAGATTAATTTGGAATAGAGGAGAAAATGAACAAGAGAATACGAAGATTTTTGGCCTGTACCTGTGGAAGGCTAAAGTTCCATTTACAGAGGTAGGGAAGATTGCAGGCACAGAAAGACAGATACTTCATGCTATAGCTTATGTGTGGAATCTGACAGAAGCTGAGCTCCTGGAAGCAGAGAGCAGAGTAGTGGTTCTGGGAGGCAGGAGGGAATGCGGAGGTGCTGCTCAGAGTCTCCCTGGGATGGGTGAATAAGTGCTGGGGTCTGTTGTACAGTACAGTGGCATACTTGGACATTGCTGAGAGAGTAGATCTTAAATGTGTTAACCACAAAACCTGAGTCTGTAATTTACTTGATTTAATCACCTACAATTATACATATTGGAAACATGTAGTACACAACAAATATGTATAGTTTTTGTCAGCCATACCTTAATGAAGCTGGGGAAAAGTAATAAGAGCGTTACTTAGTTTTATGACTTTACCATGTAAGATCATGTAAAAAGCATTTTATATTAGAGACATACCGTATATACTCGAGTATAAGCCGAGTTTTTGCGGCACAAAATTTGTGCCGAAAAACCCGAACTCGGCATAAATTTTGTGCCAAAAAAACTCGGCTTATACTCGAGTATATAGGTAGTTGTTTTGATAACTAAAACCTTAGCCCTAATTAATCTCTTAGTTTCATTCATAATTTCAACTTTAAAAAGATGAGAAATTGTATTTTTCTTTAAGACTTTTTATTTTCCCATTTTAATAAAGGGAGATGGTGTGGGTAGTATGGTTTACAGCCCAGACTTTTAACTAAGACCACTTAGATTCTGATATGGGTTCAGCTTATTGTCTGTGACTGTGGAAAGGTACTTACCCTTTTGTTTCTCAGTTTTCTCTTCTATAAAGTGGGACTAACAATAGCACTTCACTCGTAAGGGAGTTGTAAGAATTAAATACCATATATATATAAAGCTGCTAGAGTTGTGCCTGTTACAAAGTAGGGCTATATATGTTTTGCCCGTTCTAGCTTCAAATACTGTCTTCTACTTATGGGTAATGGGTAATGTTAAATGTATACATTTTTCTAATGTTAAGGATTTAAAAATCAAAGACTCTAAATTTTTTTTAAATTAAATCATAGCTGTGTATGTTAATGCAGTCATGGGGTCCAATGTGCGGGTTTTATGTACAATTTGAAATATTTTCATCACACTGGTTAACATAGCCTTCATGGTATTTTCTTAGTTATTGCGTTAAGACATTTATATTCTACATTTAGTAAGTTTCACATGTACCCTTGTAAGGTGCACCCTAGGTGTGGTCCCACCAATTACCATCCCTCCACCCATCCTTCCCTCACCCCTCCCCTCCCTTTCCCCTTTCCCCATATTCTTGGGCTATAATTGGGTTATAGCTTTCATATGAAAGCTATAAATTGGTTTCCTGGTAGGGCTGAGTACATTGGATACTTTTTCTTCCATTCTTGAGATACTTTGCTAAGAAGAATATGTTCCAGCTCCATTCATGTAAACAGGAAAGAGGTAAAGTCTCCATCTTTCTTTAAGGCTATATAATATTCCAGGGTATACCTATACCACAATTTATTAATCCATTTATGGGTCGATGGGCACTTGGGCTTCTTCCATGACTTAGCAATTATGAATTGGGCTGCAATAAACATTCTGGTACAAATCATCTTTGTTAAAGTGTGATTTTTGGTCTTCTGGATATATACCTAGTAGAGGAATTGTAGGATCGAATGGCAGGTCTATTTTTAGTTCTCAAAGTGTTCTCCAAACATCTTTCCAAAAGGAACATACTAGTTTGCATTCCTACCAGTGGTATAGAAGTGTTCCCTTTTCTCCACCTCCACACCAAAAATTTTGTGAAATGTATATTATATGAAATACATTAAAAAGGTTAAAATTTTGATTATCATTAGTGGTTAGAAGCTAACCCACCATTTAACTTAGAGCTTAGAAGTACTTTTTTCTGAAAATTTGTTTAAATTCAGTTGGTGGAGGTGATATCATTTTGATATCTAATCTGAATGGTGAATGGTGGGGTACTGTTGCCATGAATTTTTATCTGAAGTTTATTTTGCTATGTAGACATGTGTCTAATAAATAAAAAAGATGCTGCATAAACCATCGTTTGAGTTTGAATGTGCTTCTGTTTTTGGTTGAGGTATAAATGTTATTTCTGGCTATGTCCTTCACACTTAGCTCTTCTTACAACAAATGGAAAGTCCTTAATGGCACCTAGGGGAATAGTTAATCCACAGTGGACATATGGTGGACAAAGCTGAGTCTAGTAATGAAATAAAATTATAAATGGTAAACATGTGAGTGCCTGCAAAGTCTGGTAGCTATGAAAGAGCATTATAGATTAGCGAATTTTGTGTACTGTGTAATTCTTTTTCTGGTGTGTTTGTATTATACACATACAACTTTGATTAAAAATGTGCTCCCAAGTGATGTGTAAAGCATATTTGTCTTTTTTAGCGTTCAGTAAGCTTTGCCATGTGACTTTGATGTCAACAATAGGGGCTAATCTCAAATTTTTGGAAAGTTACTGCTCTTTTGTTTGGGGGCAGTTAATTAGCATTAACCCAGAACTGCTCTTGGGCTTTATGGATTTGAACATTATATGTGGTTGCACTGCTCCAGCAAAAGGTTAAGTATTAATGGAAAATGGTCACAGCCCTTTTACTTAAAGAAAACATGTTACTTGTAAGTTTTTGTTTGATTTTACTTTTACAGTTACATTGAATGTCTTCATTCATTTAGCCGCCCATAAAGCAAATATTGTCACACAGGCAATGGATAACAAGTCTTTTTAGGACTTCTTGTGTGGTAAGTCACAGATCATTAACTGCAAGGAACCACCTGACTTTAGGGAAGCCTGGAAGCATCATTATAGTGAAAAAAGCTTTTATTTAGGTATCACTGAAGCACGCTGATTTATAGAAATGTCACCAATTGCTACTGTGAAAATACATTCTCATTATCATTTAGGCAGTGGCAGGAAAGAAATTAACTATAGACTCTAACAGAGATATTGCTAATAATGGAAAAAATAAGAGTAAATGTTATCATGGTCTGCATTTTATGGAATAATTACTTTTAAAGAATTTACTAGATGATTAATTAGGCTAAATGAGGTGATTCTTTAGTATGCTTTTAACTCTGTGTATGATTCTATATATGTATTAAAGTAGAGGCATATTCTGAATTCTCCCTAATTTGAAATTAAGCAAAAAGGTAGTAGCAAATTTTATGTAACTGTTTAACATAGTTAATGTGTAAAGTACTAAGTTCTCTCTGTAAGTGTAAGGCTGGCTGCTTCCTAGGATGAATCCTGCCTTCAGGAAACTTACTAAAGTCTTGTTTTGTATATTTATCTTATTTCTACAATAAAACTTTACAAAAGAAAGACAATATCTAATTTAGTACTGTTGTATCATAGGCAGGAAAAAATTGTCAGCTAAAGATTAGGAAGAATGTGAAACTCAGAGTCAGTCTTTGCAGAATTAAGAGGCTTTGGATACATAACATGGAAGGACTGAACTTTTGGCAAAATGTTAAATATTAAAATAAGGCCTAATTAGAGAGAGGTAGACAGAAATCTTGAATCCTTTTAAAATTTTGATCTATTAAGTAGAATCTCTGCCAGGTATTTAATATTTTTTAATAGGTCTAATGTAGGCTGTTAATATTTTTTATTTTATTTTATTTTTAAAATATTTTTATTTTATTTGGGTTTTATTATTTAACTGTACGATAGTAAGAATTTGACAATAGTACTCGAGCATACTGGTGCAGTTTTTGTTTTGTTTTTCAGTAGTATTTAGGTAGATAGCTTGCTGTTCCTTTTGGGTCAACACTGAGCCGTTTCTATACGATGATGATATGATGTTCCCTTTCCTGACGCAGCTGCTATCAGGTGGTCTCTCTTTGTGAAACTTAGGAATTGGAGTCTCAGAGAGTAACTTGCCTGTTGTAAAACAGCCAGTAGGAGACAGAGCTAAGATTTGAATCCAGGTCTGTATTTATCCAAAGCTTATTCACTTCTTTCCATCTCGTTTGCAGGCAAGTATGAAACCTATACACGGATGTTCTCTCCATCTGGAATTGAATGTCAGCTCTTTTGCAATTAAAACACACACACACACGCTCTATAACACAAAAAGGACGAACTTGTCACCTCATGTGGAGAAGTGAGCTGGGAATTTGATCAGTGTTGTGTTGAATCTGTAGATCATTTGAGCAGTATACATATTGCCATTTTAACAATATTGTCTTGCAGTCCATGAACATGGGAAGTCTTTCTACTTAAACTATAGTTTTCAGTCTTCAAAGTATAAAATACACACTTCTTTTGTTAAATTTATTCCTAAGCAATTTTTTTTTACAACAATCCTTGCAACAATATAATTTCCATTATAGTATTTTGTAAGTGAAAATGTTTTCTTAATTCATTTCCGGCTGCTTGTTGACAGTGCACAGAATCCATATGAATTTTGTGTATGGACCTTGTACTCTGTAACCTCACTGGCACTAGTTTATTAGCTTGTTAGCTAGTTTATAAACTAAAAACTAACTAGTTTAGTAGTTTTTATGTTTTTTTGGTGTATTCTAAAAGGTTTCCATATATAAGATGAAAGTGTTATGATTTTTGGCCAATTGCATCTATTGAGATAATTTTTTTTCTTTATTTCAGTTTGATTGTGATGTGTGTACGTACAGATCTCTTTAAGTTTTGTCCTATTTAGATTTTACTGAACTTTGCTGAAATATTGATGTGGGGATCAATATTTCTCATTTCAGGGCGGCACCTGTGGCTCAAGGAATAGGGCGCTGGCCCCATATACCGGGGGTGGCAGGTTCAAGCCCGGCCCTGGCCAAAACTGCAAAAAAAAAAAAAAAGTTTTCCATCTCATTGGGGAAGTTTTTGGCCATTATCTTCTTTAATAGTCTTTCTGCCTTTTTCTTTTCTTTCCTCTCCTGGAGAGGAATACTTAGTTGTATCCCACAGTTCCCTGAGGCTTTGTTAATTTAATTTTTTTTCTTTCTGTTTCTCAAACTGGATAATCAATTGATTTATCTTATCTATTTAAATCTACTGTTGCGCTCCTCTAGTGAATTTCTCATTTCAAAAGTGCCTGGTAACTAATTCTGTGATTTTTGTTATTTTCTGATCTGTCTCTCTGACTCTCCCCTGTGTTTGCTGCTCATTTACCTCTGTGGCTTCTGTACTCCTGCTTTGTTGGCTGTGGACTCCTCACGTTCTTGATGATGGGTTGTCTTCTCTCCACGCCCTTGACAGGCACTTGCGCATTTTGACATCTGTTCTGCAAGGCTTGTTTCTCTGCTTGGCTGGAGGTCTGTACGCTAGGCGAGGTTAGCCCCATTCCCACGGATTGAGCTGAGTATCGAATGAGTTCTATCCTCTCTCCCATTTTGGTGTCTCCCGGGTCTGTTTTCATTCTGAGAATTACTCTGGTTGCAGCGCCCTAGTTGCTCTGTGCCCAGTGTCCGGCGTCTTATGTCTACATGTACTGCTTAGTACCCAAGAGTAGACTGAAGAAAACTCTCATAAGCATTTCAGGACCATTTTCTGGACAGGGAGGGGACAGCAGGATATTAAATGGGACAAAAGTCAGAATCAGTGGACATGACTATAGTGTCATGTGGGATTTTGTGAAAGAATTTAAACTTTCTTCTCACGGTTCCCATTGTCAAGGTCCCCCTTCCTGGCCCCCTCAGAGATTCTTTTCCAAGATTGCATCCTCATTTGTACACGAGTCCTCCCAGACTGGATGAAGCGAGGAGACTAAGAAGAGGATCCGTCTGCTCTGTCCTACCTTCCCCATTAAGGATTTTGCATTGAATCTTTATGAAAATCTCATGGGAATTTTGTCAAAAACATGAGAATGTCAGATGATTTCTAAGTTGAAGCTATGTAATTAGGCAAAGTTTTGCTGTCTTCATTTTGGAGCATTATTTCAAGATTATATCTCCAGACATAATGAGTTTGATAGTAATATGATAGTCATAAAATTTAAACTCTATCAGTGTGACATTTTAAATCCCATCTTGCCTTTAACCTAATTTTTAATTTCTTTTTCTTTTGTACTTGACTACTATAATACACGGAGGTGTTGAACGGGATGGAAGGAGGATGTAGGACCTCCAAGTGCTAACCCTGTGGGGATGGTCACTTGTGTATTGTTCAGAACTGACGCAGATCCAAAGGGTGGGATTGACGCACTGTTAGGTTTTTGTTGCCACAGAAGTCTGTATACATGTGTTAAATTAAAACAAGACTGCCAGGACCTATAAAAGCCAAGAATTTTGCCAGAGGTTAAAAGTTTTCATTCATCCTCCTATTATGCCAAAATAATCAAGATCTTGAAAAAATGCATATGGACCAAATTTAGCTTTCTCCAGGAATCCTTCCTTCTCAGCTGCGTGTGTACATATGTGTGCATGCACACACACACACACATACACACACACACAGCTTTCATGCAGGATCCTGGGTCCTTTTCATGGTGCTAGAAATTGAATTTGCTGGTATTAGAGTTTCTGAAGCAGAAAGATCTGTATTAAATTCCTGTGAGGGATTTCAGGAAAACAACATTTGTTGAAATAGTTTTATGTAACAATCAGTCCTTAATTTTAGTATGATCTTCATGATAAAATTCATATTGTAACATTAAAGAATGCTTTGAAGGTACTACATGTCCTTGCATTTCTTTCTAGAACATATTCAAGAACATTTTTGTTTGGTGGTGGCACCAAGAGTATGATATTCTGGGAACCTACTGAAAAGAATATCCATATGTTAAATGCTGCTGATAGATAAATAAAAAGAGGGTCAATAATTTCCTGTTGTAGTTAGCAACAATTCATTGCCTAATCTTTGTAAGAGTAATTTTGGGGAAGTAGTGAGAACAAAAGGGCACTGGAAATAATAGGCGTAGATGATACTTCTGAGGGTTTTGCTAACAAAAAAGCAGAGAAGTAGGAGGGAGAAAGCTGGGTGAAGAATTTTGCTTTCATTTTTAGCATGAGAGAAGTATGTTTGCATGCCAATAGAAATAAAATAGTAGAGAAGAATCGATGATGTAGGTAGGAGAGCGAGGCTAGCATTGCTAGAGTACCATTAAGTGATGGAGAGGGGCTGGGGTCTAGTACACAAGTGGAGGGCTGGACTGAAGGCAGGAACAGGGGTCACTCACTGACCCGCAGTAACAGGGTTATACTTTACTATGTTTGGTGTGCAAATCTGGTGGCATGAAGAAAAGGTATGTTGATTGTTTCTCATTTTTCAGGGAAATAGGGAGCATAGTCTGGTGTAGGTTGATCTGTGTCTGTGCGAAAGATACGTTGCGGTGCTAACCTTCAGCATCTAGGGGTGTGACTTTATTTGGATGTAGGGACTTTGTAGATGTAATCAGTTAAGATGAGAAAGTACTTGATTAGGATGGGCTCTAAATCAATGACGAGAAATTTTGACCAAGACATGGACATTGAGGAAGACAGTCATGTGAAGACAGGTAGAAGTCAGAAAGCTGAAGCCAAGGAGTACGGATTGTGAGGGGGATTGCTGGGGTGTGCGGTGGGGGCACTGGGGCGTGAGGGGGAGCGCTGGGAGTGAGTGGGGGCCCTGGGCTTGATGGGGAGCACCGGGGAGTGAGTGGGGGCCCTGGGTGTGATGGGGAATGCCGGGGGGTGAGGGCGGCACTGGGGTATGAAGGGGGCTCTGGCAGCTAGGAGGTGGCAGGGAAGGGCTCTGCTCCAGAGCCTTCAGAGAAAAAATTATCTTTCTTTGACCTAAGACCTTACTTAATAGTAAGCTTCCTTGACATTTTCATTGGTTGATGCATAGAAAGGTTTTAAAATTAGGTCAGCTATGGAGGTTCTACCGAATGTGTATACTTAGGATTTTAAGTAGAGAATAAGCAGTACATATTTGAATTTATAAAATTTGGAAAATGCGAAGAGCTACAAAGAAAAAATAATCATTCATACTTCTATCCCACAGAACCAAGCACTTGTTAATACATATGTATATTTTTCAGTCTTTATATGTATAATTTTTCATTCAAGGGTTTTATTTAACCCATGTATTTTATTGTTATGCTTATTTCCTAAAAGCTTTGTTTTGAAGTGTTACCTACAATTTCCTTTGTTTAGTTTTCTCATTTTTCTGTTTATGATTATTTCTGAATTTAAAAAATGACTTTTAATAATGTATTATAAAGAAGAAAGTGAATCAAGAGTCAAACTTAAGTAATAGATCTCAGCAAACTGAGAAAGTAAGAGAACTGGCTGTTGAGGAATGGAAAGTTCTTATCGGTGCCGTGAGGCCTTCTGTTTTCTGGCAGTGTGGTCTTCCTCTGCTCAGTTGGTGACTGTCCCGCAAGGCAGGAATCAGAGTTCAATAGTTCCTCTTTCACTGCTCCTCTCTGGTTACAGAATTGATTAACAAATTTATGAATTTTATACGTGTTTATTGATTGTACTTCCTTCCTTCCTTTCTTTTTTTTTCAAGAGACAGGGTCTCTCGCTGTTCCCCAGGCTGGACTGCAGTGGTGTGATTATAGCTCACTGTAGCCTCAAACTCCTGACCTCACGTGATCCTCCCACCTCGGCTTCACAAAGCACTGGGATTACAGGCATGAGCCACCATGTCTGGCCCATGAATAATGATTGTCGTTTTGACATGTAATGGGAAGGAAGCTTGTCAACTTTTCTGATTAAAAGTTTTTGTCAGTAAAAGGAGTTCATTTTATGACATTCTTTGAGTTGGAATTAGATGATTCGTTAACATAAGAATAATTGCCTATCCAAAGAACTGTAGTTTGCAAGTGGGTTTTCTATAGTTTTTTAAATTTACTATATGTTTCTTACAGGTGCATAGATTACTTCTGTTTCCTTTAAGTGTAAACTCATGTTTATTGTTTCAGCTTCAGAGAACATATTGCACCCATGGGATATGCTTCGGGGGTTTCATTTTAAATAAGAAAGCACCATGTGCTATATGGGGATGTGTTTCAGAGTTAGAGCACACCCCAGTGAAGGAAAACTGCTGGTCCTAAATCAGGCATCTTAGATGGGGCTTCTCACCCTGTGTGTGCATCTCCTCCCAAGTCACAAAGTATTTAGTTGACCTTGTAGCATAAGCCATTTATTTCTCAAATGTGGGTTAAAATTCTCATTAGGAGACAGAAATGCTACATAAAAATGCCAAATCTTTTGGAAATGAATACTTGAATGTGGAGTTTTATTAAATTCTGTTTACAGTGTTCCACAAATTGGGATTAACCAAAAAGCATGGAGTGGCTAGTTCAGGTTTAACAAAACCAAAACAAAATGGCGGGTATCTGAAAACAAACAAAAAACGTATTAGTGTAATGACCATGTATCAGCTGAATTTGTCCATTGTAGTTTCTGTAGAAAAGTAATCTTTGGTTTAAAACTGGACATCAAAATTGGCTGGTATAGTTTTGCTCTCTTCCTTACTCCAACTTTTCCCCACCACTGCCGTTTATATCCATGAAGTTATAATTTGATATGCTAATGTATTGAAACTATGAACTGAAATCTTTGCAGTGGAGACGTTTTGAACCAAGAATGTTGGCTAGGATTGAAGTTAAGCTTGCTCTTTCTTCACGATCTTTTCTTTTTTAAGCACCAAAGTTTACTGATTCTTATTCTATGTTGTAATAAGAATTAGTGAAAATTAGTTAAATTGCATATTTAGTTTTGGATTGAAAATGGATTATTTTCTCTTTCAAAAGAGGTTTACTGTTAGGAAATTATCTTTACTTGTTTCTTTTCCTTAAGTAGATCCATTATTTTATTTTATTTTATTTTTTTGAGGAAACATTTGCTTTCACAGTTGTCTTATTATTTATTTATTTCTCTGCTTATTAACGTATTGGGCTAGCACCATCTTCTGAGAGTTTGTTACATTACATTAACAGACTAAGGAACATATTGTAATTGAGAAAATGATTTCAGTTTGGGAATTTAAAAATTTTTCTAAAATAGTCTGGTTAAAATGCATTTTGATGATTATAAAACTACAATATATGTTGGTATTTGTTCTTATGTATTATAAGCACTTGGACATTTCAGCTTCCTTTTATGTTTTAAAATATTCATTTATTCATGAGTGCCTGCACAGGAGAGAGTATGATAGTGCTGTGTTAGAGTGATGTACTTTGTACACAGGGGACACTTTGCAGGAAGAAGTGGTTTAACAGCAGAAGGAATACTTGAAGAGAATCTTAAGGGGTATGTGGAAGTGTGCCAGAAAGAGAAGGGCGAGAAAGGATAACCCGGGAGAAGTGAAAAGTGAAGAGAGCCCATGGAGTTGAGGAGATGGTCTGGAATATCAGGGGGTTTACGGCCTTTGTCAGGCTAGAGCAGAAGGTGCAAGACGGGGAGAGTTGAGACACAGAGACAAAGTTATCTCAGTAGTTTGGATTTCATTATAAGCCCTATATAGAAGGCCCGTGAAGATTTTTAAGCAGAGGAGTGATTTGAGCAATTAGAGCAAAAGCCAGCAAACTACAGCACAGTACCTGTTACTGTACGGCACTGAGGATGGTTTTTGTATCTTTAAATGTGGGGGAAAAAATCAAAAGCAGTATAATAATTAGTGACACCTGAAAATTACATGAAAATCAAAATTTAATGTCCATTAATGATTTTATTGGAACATAGCCACATCTATTTGTTTCTGTCTTTTCTGTAGCTGACTTTTCACTGTAATAGCTGTACAGTAGTTGCTTCAAAGAACATGTCACCCACAGAGACTGAAATATTTGCTACCTTGCTCTTTACAGAAAAAATTTCTGACATCTGACCTAAATATTTCAATTACAACATAGAGATTGTGGGGTGGACCTCTATATTGGATAAAAACGCAGATCTTATTCCTTATATGCTATTTATAAAAACCCACTGTAAATATGAAGATACAGATAGGTTAAAAGTGAAAAGATGGGAAAGATATAATTTTTTGGGGGGGAATGGGGGGACAGAGTCTCACTTTGTTGCCCTTGGTAGAGTTCTGTGCATCACAGCTTAAGCTCAAACTCTTGGGCTAAAGCGATTCTCTTGCCTCAGCCTCCGAGTAGCTGGGACTACAGGTGCCTGTGACAATCAATGCTTGGTTATTTTTAGGGATGAGGTCTCGCTCTACCTCAGGCTGGTCTTGAACTCATGAGCTTAGGCATTTTACCCCCCTTGGCCTCCCAGATAGAATTACAGGCATGAGCCACCAGGCTTGGTCTAAAAAATATAATTTATATACACTAATCAATAGAAAGTTGCAGTAGCTATGTTAACACCAGAAAGAGGAATTTAGTAGTGTTAAAAAAGGATGTTACAGGGGGATCAAGAGATCAACTCACAAAATGGTGTAAGAATTCTAAATGTATGTAAGCCCACCAACAGAACTTCAAAATGCATAAAGCCAAAACTGATCAGAGAGGAGAAATAGACAAATCCTTCATTGCTGCTGAAATTTCAGCATTCCTTTCAATAATTGATAGAACTTGTAGGCAGATAATCAAGAGGGATAAGGAGCATGGAATCAGACATCGTCGACACCTAACCTGACTTGTATTTGCGGAACATTCCGTCTAACGGCAGGAGAATACAGGTTATTTTTAAATGTGCATGGAAAATTTGTCACGGTAGACCAATATGCTGGCTTATGAAAAGAGCATTAATAAATTTAAAGGAAATTAAATATGTTCTCTGACAATAATATAATTAAACTAGAAATTAATAACAAAAATATTTGGAAAGTGAACAACTCACTTCTAAATAGCTTATGTTGAAAGAGGAAATCATGAAAAATTTAAAAACATTTTGAATTGAATAAAAACGAAAATGTTACACTAAATGTCAAAATTTATGGCATTTAGCTAGCACATTATTTAGAGGACTATGTTTAGCATTATTAAATGCTTATTTCTCAAAATCAGCGTTCTAAGTTTCTACTTAAGAAAAATGAAAGTCAAATTAAATCCAAAACAAACAGAAGGGAAAAAGTAAAGATAAGAATCTAAATAAAAGCAATTAAGAAATCAGTGAAACCAAAAGCTAGTTTTTTTGAAAATGTCACTAAAATTGATAAACTTCTAGTCAAACTAACCGTGAAAAAAGATAATAGATACAAATTAAAATATTAGGAATAAAAGTGGAGAAATCACTACAAGTCCTGCAAGCAGTAAAAAGAGTATAAGGGAATATTATGAAAAATTTTACTTTATATGCTTGAATGAAGATATATTTAAAAGATACCGACAGTTCACTCGAGAAGTAATTGGTAATCTGAATGCTGCTGTATTTATGAAAAAAATTGAATACATAATTTAAAATGTTCTCACAAAGAATATTACTGGTGATTCTGTCATACATGTGTAGAATAAATAATACTCAATTGTATGTAAACTCTCCCAGAAAGCAGATGGCTTTACTGGTAAATTCTACCAAACATGTATTCTCCCAGAAAACCAAACATGATGGAACACTTCCTAGCTCATTTTATGAAACTATTGTGATAATCAATTTGATATTAAAATCAGATAAAGGCACTGTAAGAAAACTACAGACTAATATCCCTTGTGAACATAGATGCCAAAAATCTTAATAAAATATTTAACAAATTGAATTCAGCAATATTTCAAAAAGATTCTACATTGTGACCAACTGGGGTTTATCCTGGAAATGCAGGGCTAGTATAATTAAAATCATTTATTGTAATTGAACTTATTAGTAGGCCATGTGCTGATCTCAGTGAATGCATAAAAAGCATTTGATAAAATTTAACATCCATTGTAAAAGAAAAGCTCTCAGCAAACTAAGAATGACAAAAAACTTCTTCAGCTTGATAAGTCTGTGGTTGATGTTATACTTAACGCTGGAAGAGTAATCAGTTTTTCAACTAAGATGAGGTACAAGGTAAGGAAGTTCACTTTCACCATTCTTACACAACACTATTCCTAAGGTGCTAGGTTTACAAAACAGCAAGAAAAAGATACAAAACTACTAGATTCTCAGATGATATGGTTAGCTACATAGAAATAGTATATAATTTCAATATAAAGCATAAAGACATAAAAATAAGACAGCAAAGACTGTATTCTAGAATACAAGGACTCAACATTTATAATGGTGTCAGTTTTCCTCCAATTGACTTATCCATTTAGCATAATTTCAGTCAAAAGCCTAGATGCTATCTGTGTGTGTGGTGTTTAGGCAACATGAATCTAAAATGTATGTGGAAGAATAAAGGGTGAAGAATAATGAGTTTTTCCTAAAATACAAAGGAAGGAACATTTGCCAAGTCAATTATCAATACTGTTCAGCTGTAGCTTGTTTAAAGACAATACGGAATTTACCCAAGGAAACAGAGGGGATACCCCAGAAACAAATCCCCACAGTGGATGTTAATAGTGGAGGTGGCATCACAGATCACTGAGAAAGAAGAAGGAAGAGAATGTTTAATAAGTGTTTATTTTTATGGAGGGAAATAAAATGAGTAAATCAGTTACTGGATGAAAATCAGTTGCAAATAGATTAAAGGCTGCAATGGTAATGGCACAACTTTTTGGAAAGGAAAAAAATACTTTTTTTACATTGGGGTGTGGAAGAATTTCTTAATAAAATGGAGTTGCTAAATTTAAACATTGAATATATCAACTATAGAAGATAAGCATGTTTGACTGCAGGAAATGACCCTCCATGGCATATATACCATGGAGTACTACCCAGCTCTAGCAAAATGGTGAACTAATATCTTTATAACAACCAGGATGGAGCTAAAGACCATTCTCCTAAGTGAAGTATTACAAGAATGAAAAACAAACACCACACGAGCTCACTATTAAATTGGAACTAATTACCAGTGTGATGAAAATGTGTCAAATGGTCTATGAAGCTAGTGTATGATGCCCCATGATCATATCAATGTGCACAGCTGTGATTTAAAAAAAAAAAAAAAACTAAAAAAAAAAATTGGAACTAATTGATCAACACTCACGTGTACGTAGAGAGGTAAAACTCAACAGAAATCAAGTGGATGGGAAGGCAGAGCAGGGGATGGGTAAATTCACACCTACTGGGTTATGGGCACATTTATAACTTTGACTTAGATTGTACAATTCACGTAGCCAAAACATTTATACTCCCATAATATTCTGCAATTTAAAGAAAAATTCCAAAGACAAGCCACAAACTGGGAGAAGGGATGTATAACACAGATAACTGATAAAAGGCTGGTATTATTTTTATATCTACCAGAGAAAGGCAATTCATTAAAAAGGTCCTAAAGCATAAATAGGAGTTTTACAGATGGAGAAAGACAGATGGCCAATGACGTGGAAAAGAAGTGCAGTCCCGTCACGAATCAAGGAAATGCAAAGCAAGACCCAATGAGAAGCTTGAACTTACTGGACTGCCACAAATTTCAAAGCCTAATGATAACAAGTGATACTCATGTGAGTCTGCAGGGACTCATATTCACTCCTTGATGGATTATAAATTGGTACAGCCAGTTTGAAAACATTTTGGCATTCTGTAAAGCTGAACGTTGGTATTGTATGCGTCAGCAGGTCTACTCTGCAGTGCATCTCAGAGAGACAGCTACAGGTGGCGCGTGCAGAGAATGTTCATGACTTCATTGTTGCTAGCACCTAGCTGTTGGAAACAAGTGTTCATTAGTTGGACAAAAAGTATATAGATAGTGTTCATACAAAGGAGTCTTTTATGACAGTGACAATGAATGACTTATGTCTCTTTGGGATGACATGGATGAAACAATGTGGTGTGAAAAGCACCAGACCCAGAATACTACACACATGAAGAACAGTCGGGTGGAAGTTAAGAATGCAGACTCTGGAAGAAAAAGTATCCAATGCACTCAGCCCTACTATGAAGCTAATTTATAGCTTTCACATGAAGGCTATAACCCAACTATAGCACAAGACTATGAGGAAAGGGCCAGGGAAGGGAGGGGGAGGTTAGGGTGGAGGCAGGGTAATGGGTGGGGCCACACCTACGGTGCATCTTAGAATGGGTACAGGCGAAACTCACTAAATGCAGAATACAAATGTCTATATACAATAACTAAGAAAATGCCATGAAGGCAATAACTAAGAAAATGCCGTGAACTCACTAAATGCAGAATACAAATGTCTACATACAATAACTAAGAAAATGCCATGAACAGTTTGATGAGAATATCTCAGATTGTATATGGAAACAGCACATTGTGCCCTTGATTGCACTAATGTACACAGCTATGATTTAACAATAAAAAAAAGAATGCAGACCCTGGAGCAAGGCTTCCTGGGGTTGAGTGGCGGCTCTGCCACCACCAGACATGTGACCTCACTTGACCTCGTCGTTTGTGCTCTCTGCACCTGCATTTTCTCACGCGTCAAATGATGCTTGTCGTGAGGTGTAGATGATGAGTGTGTGGTGCCGTACCAGTGTCATTCATCTGAATTGTTTTGGGGGCAGTTTTTTGTTTACTCTTGATGTCATGTTATTTTATTTTATTTATTTTTCTTCCCTTTTTTTGGTTTGTTTTTTGAGACGAAGTCTTGGTTTGTTGCCCTTGGTAGAGTGCCATGGCGTCATAGCTCACAGCAACCTCAAATTCTTGGGCTCAAAGCAATTCTCTTGCCTCAGTCTCCCTGGTAGCAGGGACTACAGGTGCCTCCACAGTGCCTGGCTATTTTCTTAGCTACGGGGTCTTGCTCTTGCTTAGGGTGGTCTGAAACTCCTGAGCTCAGGCACACCACCCGCCTCAGCCACCCAGAGTGCTGGGATTATAGGCATAAATCAACACACCTGGCCTTCATGTTATTTTAAATTAGGTTTTATCACCCCTCCTCTCCCACTTATTGTTGATAATTGAAAAATAGGAGAAAATATTTTTTAAAAAGAAATAACCATAATTGCCCAGTCAAGGCAGTTCTTACTAGGGCCTCTGTTCTTTGCATGATGCGAGAGTATACTAGTTTCTAGGGAAGACAGAACCCTTCTTTTTCTCATGTATATCTATGTATGAGTGGTATGAGAGAATTTAGTCCTTATAATATCTACCTATTATATAGAATTTTGCAAATAAACCCAATAGGACTGTGCCATTATAAAATTGTCTAATAAAAATTCCTATGTGAAATTCCTAAAACATGAATCAAAATAAGAAAAGGAAATAATTAATTCTCCAGTGCCTTTAGGCTTTTGGTATGTGAGCAAATGCTAATCTTCATGATTGATTTATACACAAATGTTATACAAAGCAACAAAAGTTGTAGACAGCCTCAAATATAGAAAAATGTACTTACTAGATAGTATTATGCCCTCATATAGACCCATTGTTTCATTTTAATCTGATGTGAGAGAAACGTTTATGAATTATCTGTTACTTGTGAAGATTTAGATATTCTAATTAGTGAAACTGCAGAAAGAAGATTTAGATATTCTAATTAGTGAAACTCGCAGAAATAACATGAGTTCTTATGTGCTCTTCTCTCTGTTCTCTTGGTACTGGCTGCTGTTGGTATTGTTTTGGGAACTACAGAGTGGAGAGTATTCATTATTATCCTCTCAGAATCCTTATAGGTTGGTTTTTGGCTATGAACGTAACTGCACAGTATCTACACAATGGAAATTGATTATGCAAATTTTGCAACAATACATAAAATCTATTAAAAGTATTAGAGACTTGCTGGAAGCAAAGAAATTAACAAAGGATCAGCCAGGTAATATCTGAAAAGAAAACTCACAAGGTTTGTGACGTGTATAGGTAGGACAAAAAGTATGAATTGATGATTCAAGAATTATGAGAAGTCCTTGGGAAAAATGAAAGCTGTGACTATTTTTGCAGTAGAGACCCTTTACGTATGATCTTATGAAAAATGAGATGTGAGAGAATTCATATTGTTATTATAATTTTATTTTATTTTATTTTATTTATTTATTTATTCATTCATTCATTCATTTATTTATTTATTTATTTATTTATTTAGTAGAGACAGAATCTCACTTTATTACCCTCGGTAGAGTGCAGTGGCATCACAGCTCACAGTAACCTCCAACTCTTGGGCTTAGGCGATCCTCTTGCCTCAGCCTCCCGAGAGCTGGGACCACAGGCGCCCCCCACAAAGCCCGGCTATTTTTTGTTGTTGTTATTGCAGTTTGTTTGGTGCTGCACCCCAGTCACCCTTGGTATATGGTGCCCGCGCTCCACCCACGGAGCCACAAGCGCTGCCCTTGTTATTAAAATTTTAGTAGGGCTTTTTAATGTAATGAGATATACATTCAGAAGAGTATATAAAATATGTACATAGTTTAAAGGGTAATGATTCCCAAGTCAGGAAAGAAAGCATTGCCAGCATCCCAGGGGCCACCCGGGTGCCTGGATCCACCTCCTTTCTACACCAAGAGCAGCTGTTCTCTTTTGTCCTGACCTTGTCCTTGCTTGTCTTTGTAGTTTCATCAAATAATATTTAGTTCTGCTGTTTTACAATTTCACATAAATGCCCTTGTCTGTGTGCTGCTTTGTGTCTTGCATCTCTCACTACATTGTGAGACTCATTCTTAACTGTCGTGTGACACTCCAGTACATTAATTTTCAGTGCTTGTATACTATTCTTGTGAAAGGAAAGAATATATATTATTTTAGACACAGTTGACAATTTGTATTTATTTTAAGAGCCAAAAAGATTTTTCTTCACTCAACAAATACTTTATGAGTGGCTATTACATACGTGCCTTTTTTTCCCGTTTGTTTTTAGCTGCATGTGGCAATAGAATAAGTGTAGCTTAAATAGCAGCAAACTTACTGTCTGCCGCGGTGTTTGACGTCATAGAATTTTAATTCCTATGTTTCCAAAGCTCCGTGAAACATTTAAAAGGAGCCTCTTAACCTGAGGGGAGTGTTTGAAACAAGGCTAGCATCCTCACTATAGGAAATGTTTATACAAATTGATTACACGAACGTTTAAAACGGTAGACAGTGGGAATAGGAAGGAAGAGACATTTCACAAAGAAGCATGAAAGCTGGTATACAGAAGAAAAGTTCAACTGCCTCGAGCTCTGTACATTTATATTAAGAATTAAAGTAGCTTCTTTGATCCCATCTTTTGTCTTTTTATCTTTTTCTGTTTGTGGAACCCAGAGATTTTCAGGCAGTGATATTTATAAGAAGGTTTGCAGTTTAAGAATCTACAAAGTCAAAGTGAAGCTCGGGTAGTTTTTAATTTTCTTTCATTTGCATTTCGTCTAATACGGCATGATTTACTGTGCCATCAGGGAAAGACAGCATTAGCGAGTGCTCGCGGCAGGGTAAAATTAAACACATGCTTGCAGTCAAATCAATGTATTTCATCTGTCTTCAACTAATAACAATCTGTCATGTTATCTATCTGAGTAGGGGCATAAACAGTTTATTTTGTGTTTGGAGTAACTTCCTGGAGGTAGTTAATGTGACAAGTAGTTTGTTTGAGTTGAGTATAACCAGATCAACACTCTAGATGCTTCCTTGATAACCTGAAAATTACTGTGAAAATCTGTACAAGTATGATATTTATATTTTGCTTTACTTCTTTTAAGTTAGACAATGACATTTTTCACACTTACTTCCCAAGAATATTCTGTCCCTGCTATTGTCTATGGACCGAGTTTGCACTTTTGAATTGACCATTAACTAAAAAAAAAAAAAAGGTAGTTTGCACTTTTAAGGCTTTCTTTCCATTGATGGGGATAGACATTGTTAATTAGCATAACATAATACCTTCTCTTTTTAAAAAACATGGAGTGACATTCTAGTTTGAAAGACATCATATTTATTATAAAATACGCTCTCTATGGCATGTTGAAAAAATATTTGGGAAAATAGGAACATTATAAAGCTTCAGGCCAAATAATATACTTTGTAAAGTGTTTCAGAATTTTAAAGTTTTACTTAAAAGTGTACATCATTTAGTCAGATTAATAGATGTGATGTTATTACATTTGATATATCTAGGTTTAAAGTAAGCTACTCCACTTAATAATGTATCTTTCGAGACTGTTCTGCTCATTGTTATCGGTAATTATACAGGCAAATGCAATGGAGATCTTGAATAAGGAAGGAATCCTGAATGCCAGTAAACAAATAGGACATAGGAAGGGAGGTTGTTCCATACCTGGCTTATTAGCATTAGCCCGTGTGTTTTATAAGTCAAAATATATACATAATTTTAAGCACATGTAAATCAAGTTTAATAAATTATTAAGGGAATTTTGCTTGTCATGTTTGGTCTAATCATGATGGATCATTTTTAAACATTATGTAATTTCACAACTTGTATGTACAGCTGCAAGTACTTTGTAAAGGCTTTATATAATCAAGTGCTAAGTCAGAACATATCTTATATTCTTCCATAATGCTTATGGCCTCCGGTTTATGATTTATTGTTATTAATTAATACTTTAAAGTAAATCACCAGCTACAGTGATTATTTAAAGTTTATATATCATCATTATTTTAGTTAAAATTCTAAGTAAAAGTTCAACTTAAAATGATCACCTCTGAAGTTGATGCTCTTTCTTCTTTAGGAGCTTCTAACTGGATTTGAAGCAGATGGCATGGTTCTAATTCTGGTGCTACAGGTTTGGGGCGAGATTTGGGCTCTTGGTTAGGTCAGTCTAAACATCAGGGGGGTTTTTGTGTATGAAATTAGGATAATGCTTATCTATCTGCCAAGGCTGTTGTGAGCCCCCAAAGGCTTTTGAAAATTTTGAAAGTATTTAGGTTGTTTCAGAATCTCCTGAAGTGGTTTCTCTGCTTCTGTTTGTATCCTTGGACATCCTTTCTCTTCATGGCAGCCAGAGCAATTTTTAAGCTGCAAAGATTACATCGTGCCTTTGGTTACCGCCTTCTGAAGGCCTTCCATTGCTGTACAGTAGAACCTCCGTAGCTGACCACCGCCCTACATTGAGCACCACCTTCAGTTTTTTTTTTTCTTTTTTTTTTTTTTTGCAGTTTTTGGCTGGGGCTGGGTTTGAACCCACCACCTCTGGTATATGGGGCCAGTGCCCTACTCCTTTGAGCCACAGGCACCACCCAATATATACTTTTTTTTTTTTTTTTGCAGAGTTTGGCCGGGGCTGGGTTTGAACCCGCCACCCTTGGGTATATGGGGTCGGCGTCCTACTCACTGAGCCTCAGGCGCCACCCCACCACCTTCAGTTGACCTAATTTCCATAGACCAAACACGTATTACATGACCTCTGTGTGTCGACCATGCTGAGTAAGAGCTCCACTTTATTCTTCCTAGCCTTCCAAATAGGCTGGAAAGCCCAGAAATAAACTTCGTGGATGATGGGGTCATGTGATCTTCCACAGCAGAGCCAAGACCACTCAATGGGAGAAGGACAGTCTTTAACCAGCAGTGTTGGGAAAACTGAACATCCACACACAAAAGAAGGAAGCTGGACCCTGATCTTACACTATGGCAAAAATTAGCTCAAAATTACTCGAAGATCTGAAACTTCTAGAAGAAAACACAGGGAGAAAGCTTCAGGTCATTGGACTTGGCAGTGATTTCTTGGATGTAATATCAGACTGTAGCCTCTGGTAACTGAGCCTCCGAGATGCTGCCTACTGAGTACAAGCACTGCAGAACCCTGGAGAGCTTTGTAGGGAGATGCGGTGTTGGCCTTTTCTTTATATCTGCTGTCTCACTTGTGATCATCTCAGCTATTTAAGAAAATTTTTATGATTCTTAATGGTATTTTATGTTCATAATACCGGGGCTAACTTTTTGAGGGGTTAGATTATGTATTTTTCGTCTTTGGGTTCTTACCAACTGCCACACAACCAGTAGGTGCTCAGTAAGTGATTGGTTGGGCAGTGATAGTTCTGGTCTCTTTACTATGTGACAGATGGAGAGCTGGGAGGAGGAAGGGAGAAGGAAAAAACAGAAAGAAAAGACAACAAACAGACTATTTTGCCAAAAAGACAGATGCGCACACACATTAAATGGCACAACTTTATGACTTTTAATTGGATAGTGACCTCATCAGTGTTTTTCCTAGTAAGATGATTTGTTCTTACTCTTATTGAGTTAGGAAAGTATTTTAACTTCAATACTATGGTAAATTAGATATATAAATGTCAGTGATAATAGATTAGTATTTTAGTCTTCCACAAATTGATGCCTTTGGTATCTGGATGTTTTTTGGCCTGTTCTTATAAATGAAGTCTCAGTGATGTGTAAGGAACAGCAAGTAGAGTCCAGAAAAGAAAAAAAAGTACTTATTTTCCAAGGTAAGCAACGTAACTGGGGCTCAGGCATTCATCCCCTACAAGTTCAAAAATCTTCTAAAGAAGGATTTCTTGAGCCTAAAACTACAGACCTTCAATATGGCCTTTTATGTAGTATGAGAGCATTTTTTAGTTGATAATCAATTACCACTATTATGTAGGCTTACTAGATTTGCAAATTTACAAGTTTTTACAAGTCAGTTGGGTCCCTTCCTCAGGAAATCAGTTTAAGTTTTTTTGCTATGTTGACACAAAGGGCCTAGTTGTCCTTATATCCTGTGGATATATTTGCCTTACAATTTGAGGGCGTTGAGTCAACACCACCCTTATAGGGTCTATAGTGTTGTAAAAAGAGAAACCGTTCAATACAGGATTACATTTGAAAAGATAGACTGTCCTGGATAAAGCTGGGACTGAGGAGGAAGTGTACCTATTTGAGGAAATGTATCTTTGCCTGTTACTCCGCAGACTGATAGATTTGGAAAGTAACTGTGTGTTTGTGAAGTTCAACCATGGCTGTGAATAGGTTAAGTAGGCAATGGGATATTGATTGTCTTTAGCAGAAAATTACATATTTATGTTAAAATTTAAGCTTATAGAGATTACATAACTATTCTAATTATTAAAGAAATTAAATGATCTCAAGCTGAATGTGCTCGGGTGAGTACTCCTTGCCTTCAGCTAATCACTATGATTACATGGACTGTATTACCGTATATACTCGAGTATAAGCCGAGTTTTTTTGGGCACAAAATTTGTGCCGAAAAACCCGAACTCGGCACAAATTTTGTGCTGAAAAAACTCGGCTTATACTCGAGTATATACGGTAAGTAGATCTTCCTTGAGCACCCTCAGTGTGCTTGAATCTGTAGAATAAAGATGGGTTACGTTTTCTTTTAGGGGTCATGTGCTGGTCAGTGTGTATTGTATATGGATTAATTCTCAGAGAACTCTGTATAAAATAGCATATTTGTTATTCCCATTTGTAGATGTGGAAACTAAAGTATAAAGAGATTAAATAGGTTGCCTCAGATTACACAGCTAGGATATAATACTGGAAAGTAAGTCAAATTTAAACATGTTAAAAATGTTTTGATTGACTCTAATATTGAATTCTGTTCTCTCTTTCACACTTTTCTAGTTGATTTGGAGCACATGCGAACAGTAAAACCTGAAAAACACTTACGATTTTGCCAGGAAAATGGTTTCAGTAGTCACTTTGTCTCCGCCAAGACAGGAGACTCTGTAAGTAAAACATGAATGTTGCATACTGTAAGTGATGTTTTACTTTTATTTACTAACATTCATAGGAAGTATGTTTCTATTAATTCCTATTGAAGTCATAAAATGGATGAGCTATAACATATCTATTCTGTTTGTATTACTTTATAATTCATTTAACATAATTTTATGATTATTATAGGGAATTTTAAAATGTAGAGAATTAAAATGAATATAAGCCACCCATAATCCCAAAACCTAGAGATGACCATTCATAATCTCATATGATTTCACTGAATCTTTCTAATGCTCAAAAATACCAACACTGATGCTTGCTATGAAACTGACCTCTTTAGATGGCCTGCCTGGGCATGTTCCCACGTTCTTATTATCCTGGGGAAAAGGCATGCAGGAGGCCAGATTTTTAATGGTTTAACCCCCAAAAGGATTAGGCTCCCTTTATATTATTTAATATTTATCCTAGGCATAAAAATTACAAAGGATATCATAAATATAACACATCATAAAGATTAAAACAGAGGAAAAATTTCAAACTTCTTTTGGTTGAAAAATGTTAAGAAAGTTAATAAACAAAATATAAGGTAATAGGGAATATTTGCAAAAATTATGACAAATAGAAATGGTCCTAGAAATTGGTTACATGTATTGAGTGCGCACTTTGTGCTGGGGATTGAACGGTTCTGATCATCTCCATTTTAGAGAAGTTCTGTAGTTCTGTAGACGTTCTGTTGTCCAGGTTACTCAGCTAAGTGGTGAAGGTAGGACTTACGAACTCAAATAGTAACACTCCAGGGCTATTGTATTAACTATAATAAGTACTTATTTAAAAAAATTAGGGTCATATTATATAGTTTTGTTTCACCTCTTTACTTAATATTTTTATATGTAGAAAAATTTCCCATGTCATTAAACATTAAATAGATTTAATAATTCATTAAATAAATATTCAAAAATGTATTCAACTGTGTTTGTATTATTGAATATATGGGACCTTTCTAAGTTTAGGGCATAATGTTCTAATATAAAATTTTATCCATAAGCTTTTGAAGTTTTGATTATTTTTTTTTAGATGAATTCTTTGACAGACGAGTGAACATTGCCAAATTACTACTAGAAAGGCTAAATTAATTTATGCTATCTCAGCACGGTATGATTGCCATTACTACTATACCTTTTTTAACATTCAGGATTTATTTATTTTTAAATCTTATCAAATTTGTACCCCCCCCAAAATACCCTTCATTTTTAAAATTCTGATTACAATTGAAGTTGAAGTTTTAAAAATTTTATTAGCTACTCATTTTCTGCTTATTGTCTGTTCATAATTTTTTATAATTAAAAAGTTAATTTCTATGACCATTTTTATGTTAGGGATAATAGCCATTTGTCATAACTTTTGCAAATATTTCCTATTACCTTCTTTTTTGTTTGTTAATTTTCCAAACATTTTTCAACCAAAAGGGGTTTGAAATTTTTCCTCTGGTTTAATCTTTTTGATGTTTTTTTATTTATGATGTCCTTTGTAATTTTTATACCTAGGATAAATATTAAATAATATAAGGGGAGATTAATCATTTTAGGGGTTAAACCCATTAAAAATTTGACCTCCTGATTTGACCTTTTCCCCAGGATAATATGAACATGGGCACTGCCCACCCAGGCCATTTAAAATAATTCAGTGTCAATAATTCTTGATAAACTCATTGCTGGATTGATTGGGCTTTTACCCTCACTTCCTTGGGGTCTTTTGTCATTTTACAATTTTTTAAGCTTCTAGTATTTTGGCATGTTTTTAACCAGTTGGTATTTTTTGTGTACTTACATTTAACCACTGTCAAAAAGTCTCCTTGTTTTCTTTTTAAACGCTCCTTTGAAACGGCTTGTTATTGTGGAATCCCTCTACAACTGGTGGTCCTCTCCCGCTCCAAGTCACTGCCCTTCACTGCTTGTGGAGTTGAGCACCTGACTCCAGTGCTATCTCCCAGCCGCCTCTGTCATCATTCTGAATGGCTTCACTGCCCTTGTTTCTCCTCTGCTGCCCACAGCCACAGATCTCATCATTGCGGGTCACTCTGCCCTTCCGAGGACACGGTGTCCTCATCACTGACCACCAGCCATCTCGTCTCCTGTTCTTGGAGACAGAGAACCTGGTCGTTGGTCAGCCAGAAGGACTCACAAGTCATTGATCCTAACATCTTTTCAAGAGGCCTAACCTCCTTCCATGTCTTCATTTTCCTCTTTCCTGAACCTAAATCTCAGGAGTCAGAGTTACTGCAGTGCATATAGCCTTAATTCTCTTTCCTCTCTTTAACTTGTCAGACTCATTTGGCTGAGCCCTAATTCTGATGTAAACCACACTTCCACTTCTCCATGGCTGTACCCACAAACATGGCACAGAGGCCATGTTGGAGGTTTCCCTTGAAATCATAATTACTGACTGCAAGTGGGCCTTAATGTGGCTTGGTAATTACACCATGTGTCCCTAGTCTGCCGTCTGTCCGCCTCACCTAGATGACTATTTTCACAGCTTATCTTCTCACTTCAGATGTTCAGAACATCTTCCTCTGTTCTCTCAGCTGATGACCTTGTTTCCTATTTTATAAGAAATGTGGAATGCAGAGAAGACGCCTTCACCAGCACCACATCTGCCTCCGTCCTGCCCCGGCCCCATCTGCCCCGTGCCTCCTGCCTTCCCCGTGGTCAGTGTGGGTCTGTGCTCCTCGCTAGGTCGACTCCTCCCTCATGCAGCAGTGGCGTTTCCTGTGCCTAATCACTGGCATTGCTTTAGTAATTCTCTGTCCTTCCCACATCATATTTTCCCTATCTACTGGATTATTCTTTCAGCATACAAAATGTTATGACATTTTAAAAACAATAAGACGACTCTCTATCCCACATCTTCTCAACTTATTGCTTTATTTCTTCCCTTCAGTCTCTGGCTGGATGTGTTGTCAAGAGTGTGTTTCAAGAGTGTTGTCTCCAGTTCCTGCCCTCCTGGTTTCTCTCCCACAGGCCCAGCAGACTGCTTCTTCAGCATTCCAGCTCACTGATGTCCTCCTTTCTGACGAGTCCAGGGGTTAGTTTTCTGTGCCCATCATGATTTAGTGGCAGCATCTAAAATAATTGGTCACATCCTCCTCTTTGAAATGCTATGACTTAGCTTCCTGGACACGTCCACTCCTGGTTTTCGTCCAGGCTCACTCTCTGCTCTCTCAGTGCCCTTGACTGACTGCTGCTTATCTCTCCAACCCCTAAATATTATAGTTCTCTTGGGTTCAGTCTTGGCTGTCCCTTTTCCTAAACTTATTACCGTAGTGACTTGGCTTAGTCTCAAGCTTTGCCCAGACCTCTTGTCTGAGCTACAGTCATGTATCCAGCACCCTCTCGGCCTGTCCACTCAGCTGTCTAAGAGTTGCAGGGTTGACACATCAGCACTGAGCTTTGCTGTTCCCTCCTCTGGTCTCTCAGGTCTTCCTCACTTGCTGAATAGCGGATCTGTCTCCTCCTCTCACCCCACAACCATCTGTCATCAAGTCCTGCTGGCTCTACTTTCCAGTTATATCCAGAACATGGTGACTGTTTCTTCCTATCTTCTACCACTTGGGTTCACCCTCTAGAATCTCTTACATTAGTGTCCTTGCTGATTTTTCTTCTTGTACACTTGATCTTGTACAGTGAATGCTCAGTGCAATAACTGGATCGATCCTGGTAAGGTAAAGGTCACATTGGCCACCCTCTTGTGGCTCTCATTTCACTCAGAATGGACATCTTCCAGTGGCTTCCCAGAGTCTCCTGGATCCTCCCAGATCCTCCCAGGTCCTTCCAGAGCCTTCAAGATCCTCCTAGAGCCTCCCAGGTCCTCCCAGAACTTCCCGGATCCTCCCAGAGCCTCCCAGCTCCTCTCAGAACCTCCCGGATCCTGCCAGAGCCTCCCAGGTCCTCCCAGAACCTCTCGGATCCTCCCAGAGCCTCCCAGAGCCTCCTAGAACCTCCCAGGTCCTCCCAGAACCTCCCAGAGCCTCCCAGGTCCTCCCAGAGCCTCTGTGCTTTGTGCGCTCTCCTCTTTGCTCACCTTCTTTTATCACCACTCTTTCACTTCACTTTCCTGTTCTTCTTTGACTATTGACCATTAGTGAACTAAAATATGTTATATCTTCAGGGGTATAAATGGCATGAGCCTTTCAGGCGTATGTATCTTTTTAAATTAGAAATAAACATTAAATTAGTGAATATTCAGTAAAGATTCATAAGATGAGTTGGGGTAAGATTGTAGCAGCACATTTATAAAGGAAAGATAAGTTAGATTGGCGTGGCGTCAGGACTGAAGCGCTGACAGAGTTGACCCTGTGTGAGCTCACTGTGTCTGAAAGGCTGTCTATAGAAAAGTGTCTGTAGGCTTTTGTTCCACTGTGACAGAGTCAACTGCTTCTGTCCTTTGACTGATAAAGCACAGTAAAGAGCACCAGGCTGCTTTAGAGAATCTGCTGAATGGGTGTGAGAGCCACAGAGAGCATTAAAGGCCTGGAAAGTAAGACCTCTGAAGGTCTTATGTTGCTCAGAAGACCAACGTAGAATTGGAGGGGAAAAACCAGGGTAGTAAAGTATAGATAGATTTATTTTCATGTTCTTCAGTAATTAGGGGAGTTCATTATGCTAGTAGGTATGGATTTTTTTGTTGTTTTTTGCTGTTTTTAAAAAGTGGTAGTTGAAATTGTCGTGTTAAATATTTTAAAATGTATGCTTTTAGCTATAAATGTAAATTTAGACCGATTAAGCAAATTGCTTAGTTTTTCAAATTATGGTGGTTTAATCATTTAAAAAATTATTACATTTAAGATGTCTTATATTTGACAAATAAAGCTATTCTTAGAATCACTTGTTACATTTTATTTTTGTAATTCTTGCTGTTTATCATGTTTTAGAAAATTCAATTTATTTGAAGGTAACTGAAGCGTGCCTGTTTTAAATCACTTAAGCCTATTTTTGTTATGTAGGTCTTCCTGTGTTTTCAGAAAGTCGCTGCTGAAATCCTTGGAATCAAATTAAACAAAGCAGAAATAGAACAGTCACAGGTGATTATCTTGAACTTTATATTTAAAAGTGTAAAGGATTTATTATAAGACGTCAGATTCCGCCCAAGAATCCTTTCCCGTGTATGTATTCCATGCACGTGTCCCTAAAGCGTTGTGTGTGACCTTGCTCGTCGTAGGAGAGGAGGGGTGGTGACTTTTTGCCGAATTTGCCTTAAAACCTCATTTTGTTTGTTTTGTTGGAAAAAGTATATTACTGTAATACAAATTTCATCAGTAGTTAACAAGTTAAGGTGCTGACATGTCGTTTTGTCTTCTTTAAGTTCTTTCAGAGTTATCTGTTCTTCATGTTCGCCCATAATGATATTGTTTTGTTGTTTAATAGCATTGCTAATTATTGTGGATTTCTTAGTTCTTTAACTATTCCTAGACATGAATACCAGCAGTGAAGAACTTAAAAATACCACTATAATTGGACTCTAATTCATGCATTTGACAGAATGAAAAATCAGAGCATGGGCTTATAGTTTAAAGTTAAGTTTCAGAAGTGGCTTGCTTATAAACAATTACATAAAACCAATTACATTTTTTTTCTCAATTTTCCCCCACTTCATCCCTATTCCATGCAGGTTAAAAAGGTATAATTATTCTTCGAGTTTCTCTTTACCTCTTGTGGAGTTAGCAGTCCTGTGTTTGTTCTCAATGGTTACTGTGTGTGTGTTTTAAAGGCATTAGAGGTATTAACAGTGGAAAATTGTTACACATCCTGATGTACCTGTTTCTAGGACTTGATTAAAGTATTTGGAAATCTGGAAATTAAATATTTTTAACTCCTAGGATTTAAAGACTTTCATTTCTGTATTTCCTATGGTCAGACACAGGGCTAAGATGTGTGTATTTTGTGCAGTTTAAGTAGCTTTCAAACACATAAAAAATACTTACTTGGTTTTGGCCTGGGAGCAAATGTGAAAGAGAAATCACCATGATTTGCTTAATCACACAGACCTTGATGTGTGTAATACCTAGGGTAGTGATTGGTTTTGAATGAATGATAGTGACAAATACTTTAGATTTGAAGATAACGTTACTTCGTGACAAACTGGCTTCTGCAGTGATAGATACATCACTACGATCTGGAGTAAGGTGCAACTGAGTGATTGGACACATTGATCTCGCATCTTCCCAAGAGTCCATCTGTGCTCCTCTGCACCTTCCAGCCCCAGACCCAGCGTCCTTTCCTGCTGACACTCTGGACAGCTGCCTCGCCCTTGCAGTATCGACCTTAGAAATGCTCCGACAGACCCAGGGGCATGCTGCTGTTCACCCAGCAGCACCCCCCCTCTCTTGCTATTTTTACTCCATTGACTATGCAGTAATAGCAGTGAATAATTGAGTGGGCTCTGTGGCTCCTATATAAAGGGTGGTGTTTTGTAGGTAATATTTTCTCTGAAAACTTCAATAAATGGCTCATAAACAAGCCAACTACAGCCAAACCACCTACCGTGAAGTTTATGACATAGAAATTATGTTTTTCTATTCATAGGAAGCAAAGTGTTAAATCCACAGAGCCTTACTTACGACTTTCAGTTCAGAAACATTGTGTAAAGCTTTGTGTCAAACAGTTGAGACTCCTGAGAAAGATGCTGCCTTGTTAATTCTTCATTAATTTGGCGAAAATTAATGATGAAAACCCAAGTCATTTATGTTCGTCAGGACTTTGACCAGAATGTCTCAGCCGCAGGTCAATAACCTGGCTGTGTTTAGAGGACAGGGTTTAAGCCGACATTTAGTTGGATTGATGAGTTGTGTACTGATTATGAAAATCCTCTTCTTTGTTGTAACCCATATTTGGCCATGAGACGGTCAGGTTTGGGGAGGTTAGATAATGGTGTACGATATTTCACTGCTGTGCAGCCTCATGATCCTTTGATCCAGCTGGTAATGCTTCTGTTGATAGTGTCAGGGTGAGTGCCCAGTAAATCATGAGTCTTGTCCAGAAGTTAAAACTGCTTCCTGGCAGCCCTAGGGAGGAGCTGGCTACGGCTAAGGGTAATAAATTCATAAGCTCCAGCATCCTGGTGACTTCTTCCCAGTTGTTTGTTGAATCTTTATTTATAAATGTCATCACACAGCAGCCCATATTAAGATGCTTTTCTGTATTACCGTATATACTCGAGTATATATGGTAATTAATTTATAATGAATCCATTATTTAATAATGAAGGACAGGTTTCTGAAATAAGATACTTGTAATCATGGAAAAGCAAAAATAGTTTCAGATTTGGAAGCGCTGGGGAGCATGTTGTCTGTCCTGCATATATGTCTGTCCCTTGTGGTCCTTTCTTCCTAAGGGTTATGGCAATTAAAATAGAACAGTATAATAAAACAATTATTTAGCAAAACTCTTAGATATTTGAAAGCAGCAGCCGTTGTGTTTAAATATAATATTTTATGAATTTCGTTTACATGACCCACAATGGCATTTTATGTTTGTTTACTGCTATATAGAATTTGGAAGTGTGGAGGTTAGGGTTAGGAATGGGGGGAGTGAACACAGAAAGGAAGTGTTGGACATGTAAGTAATGTTATTAAATATAGAAATTGTAAATGGCACATGACTTCCTCTGATTTTCTTCCCTCCTCTCCTCACCCTCCCACTGTGACCTGCTCAACCCATGTGACAGGGCCTTGTGGGTGTGTTTCTCTTCCCCTCAGACCCTGCGTGCCGCGGTGTGGAGTGATGGGGACGGGTTCTCCTCAGTCAAGTATGTCCAAGTACTTGGTACTTCTGCAAGGGAGCAATACTACTTTAGCCTAGAAAACCCCCCATAATTCCGTTTTATATTATTAAAAGTGGAACTACAGTGGGGGAAGCTCAGTGGACACACCTATTTTATATTTACTTGTTTATTTATATTTATATTTTAGTCTCATTACAGCAGCAATCAACAATATTTAATGTTCCATCAATAAGCACACCATCATCTTTCTCAGGACACTTCATCCACCTGCACCAGCCTCAGCCCTCCATTCCTCCAGGAATTCCCAGAATATTTCCCCAGGCCCTACAGACACACTTAAAGTACCACTTTCAAATTCTGTTTTCAAAGAATTAAGAAATATCTCAGTTGTTCATTACTCTGGTAATGGTCTTTGCTCTGGTCTTCCTCTGAAAAACAGGACATGGAAGGCTCCTAATGGCACACCTGCCTCTGTGACACGTCTATTTTAATAAATAGAATTGTAGAGAATGTTTCTTAGGTCCTTGCTCATTTTCTTTCCTTTTGTGTGCATTCGACTGTTTTCATTTGTGACTTGTTTAAATTTATATGTTAATTTTCTTTTTCTACTTTTGTATTTCTTCTGTTTTCAGTCATTGAACATACTTTCCATTTTGTCTATTTTTTTTCTTTCTTCTTTGTCTTCTTTATGTTGTATGGAATTGACAGCATATTGTCAGGGCAGAAATAGTGAAGTATCCGGAAGAAGATAATCCACGTACCAGCTCTGCTCAGAGCACAGTCTGCTCTGTACAGTAGCGCAGGTATTAATGGATACGCTGTTACACTCTGGGGAGGGGGGACTAGTGAATGCCATCTTGTTCTTTATTCCTTATGAATAGGGAAGTTCAGGTGGTTATTATGTATTATTGGAAATTAATATTGCATTAAGTTCCGTTTTTGAACTGAAAAATTGGCCTTTTGCCAAGAGACTAACCCATTAAACAAGAAATTGGGAACAAATTAAAATAACATTTCAGTCACTTTCAAACATATTTGTCTTTATGGTTGTGTTTATTACACATGCAGTGAAGTGGAGAATTGAGATGGTTATTTCATTATTCATTCCTTTCCATTTTCCTGAAATAGCCTGGTAATTTGAAGAGTATTTTTAAAATTTGCCTTGAATTACCCTTCTCTGTCTGCTTGCATGTGCAGACTTAGTAAAAGTGTAGAAAACAGTAAAGGATTTGTTTTAATTTAACTTATTACTTAGAGATGAATAGTAGGGCATATTACTAAATTCACTTGAAGAGTGTGTTAGAGGGAAGGAGGAGGGAAGAGCTAAAAGTGTCTCTTAGTTTACATTATTTTAAGAACATGAATATGAGGTAATTTTGAAAATTATTCATTGTGCCATATTTTGTTTAGAGTTATTCAGAATTCAATAGTGAACTATTTAGAAGCAAGTTAGGAATTTGGGAGGAAAGCTTTAAAAATTGGAAGTTTTTAAAAATGGGTTGCTCAAAACATTTTTGCCTTGTATGTTAATCTTCTAACATTTATACCTCTTCTTACTAACTTAAAAACTACTATCAACATTGTAAGAAAAGTTATGGCTAAATATAGGGACTTATGGAAATATTGATGAATAATGACGTTACTTTCACATGACGAGGTCTTGTCTATGAATTAAAATATGTGCAAATGATTAATTTTAATTCCTTTCCTTTGAATTATAATCAGGGTTTAACTTTTCATATTGGTTTGTCACTTTTTATGAGACTTGTGATAACCTCAAGTTAATGTCATAAAACTGGGAAAGACTCAAAAACAGAGTTGCCTCCTTTATTAAAAAAAAAAAAAAATCTAGCTCTCCATTACTTTACTCTGGTTGTTCTTTCAGTATCAGCTCCTGCTTCATGTATGGTATCTATCATCAGGAGTTCACCAAAGTTCAGAAAATAAAAATATACTTTAAGTAGTATATTTTAAGTTTATTTATAAGTATATTTATAAGTTTAAATATACTTTATAACTTTCTCGATGCTCTGATATCCTGATAATGACTCTGCTTTCTTTTATGTCAGAGGGTGGTGAAGGCAGATATTGTAAACTACAACCAGGAACCTCTGTCGAGAACTGTCAACCCTCCTAGAAGCTCTATGTGTGCTGTTCAGTGAGTGCGCTCTCCTCTGGGTCGGCAGCCCTGGCTGCCCTTCCCCTCTGGGTGGGCCTGTGGACTTCTGGGAACCTGTTTTATCAGTGACCATCTCCAGTTCAGTTAGCACTTTCCTCCCAACGCCCTTCAACATTGAGTGTTGCCGCACAGCTGCAGCTCCTTGGATTCCAAGGAACTCATCTTTGGGACCACACACCTTGAACTCAGTGCGCAGAGCCCATTCTCTGGACTTAGATGGCTTCATCGAGGAAGAACGATGTTGCAGCTCTCTGTGTTCTCGCTGCTTTTCTCCCCAATGTAATTTTTTTTTTTTTTTTTTTCACTAAATATGAAAACTCTCCAAGTCTTGACCGCCAGCCAGGATTTTGCCACACACAGTTCCATGCTTTTATCTGAATTCATACATGTCGAAGTATCCTCTGGAGTGCAGACATCAAACAAGTAACATGTTCTACGTACAGGTACTCGAGAAGGCGTTCTCTTGCTGTCTATTGTAAGTGAAAATGTATAAAGCTGTATGTAACTGAAAATGCTTGAAATAAGGCTGTAACAGAAATATTTTTTCATTTTTTAAAAAGGGGCCTAAATTGTTTCTATAGTAGTTTGTGACTCACAAAGCGGTGAGTATTTGATATTGTGTTTTTATGACTGTATCATGTTCCTTATGCATCGTGTGATGCTCACTTCAGATGGCTTTACGGATTCTGATGGATGTTCAGCTAATGTTCCCTGGGACTCTCTCCTGCAGACTGCGTGACAGCTCTCCCACGATGAGCTGGGACTGCTGCTGGGTCACTGTGGGCCAACTGTACCTGACGTTCAGATGTTTTTCTCTCACAAATAAATTTATTTAAATTACTGTTTGGGGGGATTTCCTTTCATCTTTCTTTCTATTATACAAAACAAAGTGCTTTTGGATACAAAATCGGTGACCCCGTGACGTTGAAGCACAGTCCATCACTGAGCGTGCTGGGTGACTTTGTTGGACCAGCTGGAGTCTGGACACCATCGCCTGGCGTTTCAGGCTCCCTGCCAGCTGCATGCTCGCCCCTTCCTGCTGCGCCTCCCGCAGTGCAGGCAGGGCTGGGTTCGCTCCTGTCAGCCTGTTGCCCTGCCTTCCCGCCTTTGCTCCACAGATTGCTCTGCTGGTGATTCTGCTCCCTTCTCCACGTGTCTGCCTCCTGCCAGCCGGCCTCCAGGGCCGTGTGTCTGGGTCCTGGTTGTGCTTTTGTGCTGAGGCACAGCGCCTGGTCTGTTGGCTGCATCAGAGCAGGAACAAATTCCACACCCTCCGGAAAGCCAGTCCTCATCTGCACGGCTGACAGTTGAACACTGGTCCCTCTCAGACGGCCACTGCCTTGGACTGCAGCCCTTGTCTTTTGCCTGGTAAGCCACAGCACACTGAAGGCTGGCCGTGGGCCTCTGCTCCCTCATGGCTCCCAGTGCCCAGCACGGTGCCTGGCTCAGAGGAGAGTTGCTACAAGTGTGTGTAGAAATTTTGGACACTTTATTTTAGAGCTGAAAAGGATTTTAGAAAACTTATCTTGCATCCTTGTATAGCTAAGGAAACTGAAGTATGGAGAGAAAAAGCAACTGGCCAGACATGGAATCACGACGTTAGAACTAGACCTGGTCTTTGGTCTCTAGGTCCAGAGATTCAAAACTTTAAAATAATGATAATGGTAATAATAAAAGATGTTAAAAATTGTATCTTTACTCATTAGGCAGAGTTTTTATTTTTATACTTTTCATTTAATAGCAGTTCAGCAGCCTTTTAGGCCCCAGTGGGGCTCATCATTCCTATCACTGTCCTCTGGGTGTCCCCAGGCCAGTCCTCTGGGCCTTTAGGAGAATGTGAAGTTGAATAAATGAGGTCTTAACCTGCAGGGACTTTGCAGCCTCGTGGGAGAGTTGCTTGCTGTTGTTGCTGCTATTTTAAAAGCTGTGATTGATCAAAGCTGTTACGCTGAACTTAACCAGGGTTTACGTTCAGTGAGAGGCCAGGCTGTGCTGTTTTGGCCATTTGAGTTGTTTTCACATCTAGGTGAAAACTTGAGGATGTGCGATTACTGTGGTAGGTAAGGTGTGACCTACGTGATTGTACAAGCTGAGTGCTGCTGGCTTTCAGAGGCAGCAGAGAGAAACTGCAGAGGGTCAGTTGTGTGTTTGTAAAGTTGGAGCACCGAGCAGGGGGCAGGGAAGAAAATGGCCTTTCTAGGCTTGCTTTGTCCTGGGCATTTGTCCCATAAACTATTTTATCTATGAAAGGAGAATCATTGTCCCACCTCCTAGGGGAAACTGAAGCTGAGGGTAAATGTTTACACAAAGTCTGTTCTGAGTAAGTGGTGGAACCGGGAGCCACACAAATTGTTTCTCAGAACAAACTAGGCTGGCACCAGGTTTAGGCTGCTTTTCCTTTCCTTTCCTTTCCTTTCCTTTCCTTTCCTTTCCTTTCCTTTCCTTTCCTTTCTTTCCTTCTTATTTTTTTATTTTTATTTTTTTATTAAATTATAGTTTCATTTGAGAAGATCACACTACGGTTGTCCTTCCTGGGAGCTGGACAGGCCCAGGTTCAAGTTACCCTTTTGAGAAGTGGTGGTGGCCCGTTCCGGGCTGTGTACCCTCATGCCGACTGCCCTGGCCAGCAGCCTGTGCCCTCAGGGCAGTGGTCAGTTCTCCCTCTGGTAGGTG